>JAJJWW010008319.1:0-146382 GCA_023531295.1 Papaver armeniacum | reverse complement strand
GGGTTAGTTAAATGGGATTTCTAGAGATTTGTAGAGAATTTTCTTGGAAGAGATTTAGGGAGACTCTCTACGAGTTTATTGATTTTGGAGGACTCTCTGAGAGATTTTTAAGAAATCTCAGTGAGTCACAAAGATAAAAAGAATTATATCAAAAGTATACTTCATATACATAAAATAATAAGAAAAAAATTCAAAAATTATTTTATAAAATAATAAATAATTCAATGATTTTAATACGAAAAAAATCAAGAATATAAATAATGTAAAATTACAACCCCTATGCTTGCCTAATAGAAATTGAAAGTATTTCACAATGAAAAATTAAACCAAATTAAACACAAACACGATGCGTAGGTTGAAATATCACATAATGTGGAGTTTTTAAAAGATAACATTAGTTGTTTTTTATTTGTTTGCATAAACTTCATTATAACTTATTATAACTTATTATAACTTTGTTATTACTTTTTCTTTAAATGACCAAAAGTCTCTCCAAATATCACCTATTTTGGAGAGACTTTGTTTATGCCTTTAATGGTATATTTTCACATAAAAGTCTCTATAAATCTCCCATAACCTTAAATCATTGATTTGAAAATCCAAATTCAATAACAGAGAATTCTAAAGACTTTTAGAAAGTCATTATCCAATAACGAAACTCATGAAGATTTACAAAGTCTCTATCAATAACGAAACTCTCAAAGATTTACAAAGACTCTATCGACTAACAAGAGATTTGGCATATCTCTAAAACTCCCCATAAATCTTAATTGACTAACCCCCCGTTAATTTTCATGAATTTGAGTCTTGAGTTTCGCTACTATATTGTATTGATTTCATAGGGTTTATTTTTGTTCAGTTTTAATTCAGGAATTTATAAGTAGACATAATCATTTAGGTTTAAGATTTACAGGTTTCTTAATTTTTCGTTTGGGTGCTGGTTTGGTTTCTCTTCGTAGAATCTGAGCTAAGATCTATAATTCCTAGGGTTTGTATTGGGGTGATTTTTTTTTTTTTATTTTTTTTTTTATTCTTTAATTTTGGATATAATTATTCAAACATTAAATTATACAAAGCTTTTGGTCGGTAGCCTAGCAACAAGCTGGGCTCCAACACCTTTTTGGATAGCAATACCTAATCTATGAAAAATAAAACTACCACTACTAGCCACACTAACTAAAACAATTTTTCGTACGCTTGAAAAAAACACAGTATCCTCACCCAACTCTCCTAGAGTAGTGAAGGCTAGAACTCCCAAACCGTGGCCATGTGTAACCACTTGTCCAAATACTTAGAGTGTTTACGTGAGACTCACATTAGCTTATGGCTTTCCAGGGGTGAAAGAAGCGAATTCCATCACCCAAAGGGAAGGCGAGACACTGTGACATCCATACAAACATCTTTTCCATTTTCCTGCCAAGCACAAGAATATCAAAGAAAAGTTTCAACTCTTTGTCATCATCCGCCAAACTCCAAAGAGACTTCCTTACGCAGGTCTGCCACACTAGCTTTGTAACAAATATCGGTGATTACATCCCGAACAAAATCATGTCTAAACTTTCAGGCCTATATCCTTAGCACAATGAAGCGGCATGGATCGCCGAAGATGTCCATGGATTTGTTACAACTTGAGCATAAGTCATTCTCACCAAACAAAGGAATACCGAGACGGTAGCAAAGCACACTCTAAAATGTCTAGGTCCAAGACATCAAGTTAAGCCCACCGATAGGTACTGTGATAAATAATCTTATGCATGCTTAACCTGGCCAGACCGCCACGAGGATGGAGTCTCTGCGACATAGAAAATTGGTCTGGGATTTGCTTCATAATCGTATCAAAATAAGTGACGCTGCCAGGAATGATGGAGAGAGGGGCAGATTATCGACACGTATGTGTATGCAAGCCATACCTGAATAAAATCACGAGTGCAACCGATACAGCCCTTGTCGCCTGAGAATAAATTACCAAGGATCACCTTTTGCACCGAAATAGTCCGACTCGAGAGGCAAGGTAGCAATAGGCACTAGTGTCGGCCGTGGTGTAAATACCAAGTCCACCATCTTTGATGAGCAAGGTAGCTGGTGATAGCCAGAGAGGACCAAACCCCGCGCCATCACTAAGTGATAAGAAGTCTTAAATACTTAAGCAAGTGATCATCGAAAAAGGCAAAGGCTGATTGCGGTGGCTGCAGGATTTGGTAGTACGATTGCAAAAATATAATCTAGAAACTCCCGTGCAATTCACGAAGTAATAGCATCTCACTTTGAGGGTCTTTGAGTTTCTTGATTACGGTGACATCCCGATTGAATAGTCTTATTCACCCCCCGTTCAACATCATATCGCTTTATTCTCTTGTTTATTCTTATTCGACCACTTTAGAAACGAGGATGATGATTGAGTTAGGGTGCTATCTAACTTCAGAGTTATGGTAAATCCAGCTCTATTGAATCAATTTTGTATTAAGTTAGTGTGGTTGCGTTTTGATGTGAAAGAAATGCAGATCAACCCGATGACTTGTTTCATGTTAAGTTCAATTGTGTATTTGTGAAGCATGTGTTACGATAAGATATCATGTATGGTAGGTTCATAACAATATCACCCTCTTTCGCTTAATATATTTGGATGTCCATCGGTCCTCTCACCCTTTGTTGCTCGAACTTGACTAGTTTAGAACATTGTTAGAACAAGGAACTTATTGGTGTTTCTAGTAATTTTTTCCTCGTAATTTTATACTGGGGCTTACACATTTAGACATAGCTACGGATATGGAAATGGAAAGGGAAATTGGGTTAGAAGCTTGATTCATATGCATTTCTGAAAAGGAAAATGCCATATTATAACGAGGTACAATTGGGTTCTATTGCCTTTAAAGTATTTCTTTTTTGCTTAGAAAAAATGTCTTTCTTTTCTGAGAATTGCTATCCTGAAAAAATTATCTCCAGGTTCAAATAAATTTGGATGTTCATCGTTACTCTCACCCTGTTGCTCAGAACTTAACTAGTTTAAAACATTGTTTGAACAAGGAACTTATCGGTGTTTCTGGTAATTTTTTCTGTAATTTTGATATTGTTGCACAGTTAGACATAGCTCCGGGAGATGGAAATGG
The DNA here is from genome assembly GCA_023531295.1 of Papaver armeniacum. Lineage (NCBI taxonomy): Eukaryota > Viridiplantae > Streptophyta > Magnoliopsida > Ranunculales > Papaveraceae > Papaver > Papaver armeniacum. The sequence goes on along the minus strand of JAJJWW010008319.1, from coordinate 143,275 downwards.
AAAGGTAAATTGGGTTATAAGCTTGATCCCATATGCATTTCCTGAAAGGAAAATGCCAACATTATAACGAGGTACCATTGGGTTTCGATTGCCTTTCAAGTCTTTCTTTTCTGCTTAAAAAATGTCTTTCTTTTTTGAGAATTGCTATCCTGGAACTGAACATGTTCTTTTCTGAACTCTGGGGTTTTCTCCACCGACTAAATTGAGGACTTTGTGAGGATATTTAGGATAGGCAGTGAAAGTACTGCAAGAACTTGAATTAGTGATATCTATTCTCGTACCTCTAAAAAGCTGAACCGGACAAACAATTGAGATTTTTCAACTTCATGTAAACTTCAAGTTTAGTTTTAATTATTATGTATAATAAAACTTTATCATTCCCCTTATGGATAAGATTTTCATCCAAATTAATGACATCTTCACTGTTTTTTATTGTAGGTGGAGTTATGAAGGAACATACTTTGTAGACTCTTGACTTTATTCTACCCACTTGTACATAATAGCTACTGATTGATGTGATTCTGATTAATCAATGGGTTTGTGCGAATACCCGTAATACGTGTTTTGATCAGGTATTTTGTTTCAATTTCATACTAAATTGAAGTTGTTGTAAGCAATCTAGGGTGCATGAATTCAGGGTTCAATTGAATTGGTTGATTTAAACAAAATTCAAATTATAAATGCACATGAGATATCTGTATTTTAAACTTATCTCTGAGTTTCGGTATGTAGATTGATAAGTTAAGGTATCGATTAAAAAATTTGGGTTCATCATGTAAAATTTGGGATCTTTTACAGCATCTTTTGGTGATGGCTAATTTATATTAAATGCTTGCAAGAGTTTGGGAGAATTTCTTTCAATTGGTATTTAACGGCTTACACTTTTGAAGCCTTAATGATAATAGTGTTTTGAAAAATTTCCGTTATTTCCAACACTTTAAATCCTACTATTTGATTTATGAATATGAATCAATTAGTATAATTAGTCTAAACTGGTGATTGCTTGCATCATGGCCAACATGAACAAAGTGATACGAAAATGAAAACAACAAAGCAAGGATGACAGAGTTTAGGTTTAGATTTCTCTCTCTTATTTTTTTTTTACCTTAATCTTTTGTGAAAATTTTTTACACCTGTGCCTCATGCAATCGTTGTTTGCAACACGTGCAAAGAAGGTGTATTACATTTGGAGTTTTTACAGGGTATCAAATCAATGTTAAGAGAGTAAGAATAAGTGTTCCAAGGTAGCAAGGTAACATGGTTGTATGTTGCTTAGGCCTCTTCCTATGCACATGCCAAACATGGTATTTGGCATATATGCACCTTACTATGGGTATGCCAAATCGCCAAACTCATATGCCAATATGTTTTTCCCGGCATATAGGCATACACGACAAAGTTTCAAATGAGCGATAGAGTCTCTGGCCACTTTCATGGTCAAAGAATCGCTTCGATGGTCATTCAATTGACAACGGCAGGTCAAGCTATCGCCGATACTATGATAATGGCTCATCAAATCTTCATCTAACGGCTAATATTTCCCTACCAGTTTCAACAATTCCAACCCAACTTCAAATTCATTTCACCATGCATAGTGCATAAATCAAGTGGATTTGACTACAGAGGAAATAACATGGATCATGATAGCGTATTTCCACATACCTACTCAAGGTGAATTTTTAATGAAATGTAAAAGATAAAAGCGCTTGGATATAAGAGTAGGCGTTTTTCTTTATTATTGTATATATGCACCCAAGGGAAATACTGCATATATTATTCGAACCCGTAGGAAAGTGCTCCATATATAATTTTGACCCGAAGAAGGATACTGCAGACGCACTTGAGCCCATATAAAATATTGCGTATATAATTTTGAACCCTGAGGAAAATATCACGTGTGCGCTTTTGAACCCGTAGAGAATACTTTGTATATGAATCCCGAAGAAGAATACCAGTATATGTGCTTCATATGACTTCGAACCCATAGGAAATATTAAATATATGAATTTCTTGTCCTCGAAGGAAATATCACGCGTGCGCTTTAAACCCGTAAAAATGCTCCATGTATAATTTTGAACCCGAAGAAGGATACCGGCGACCTTACTTGAGCCCGTATAAAATACCGCGTATAATTTTGAACCCCGAAGAAAATATGCGTGTGCGCTTTTGAACCCGTAGAGAATACACCCTCTCCCCTCTTTTTCTTTCTTCTTTTGTTGGGTGAGATTATGTGTCAGGGAGATAATTTCATCTTTCTTCGTGTGCAGATATCTCGTTACTAAACTGTTATGAAGAAATCCGACAAGATGTTACCTGAACAAAATTTCGCCTCATCGAAGGATGTTCATAGTTCCAAACCAAACAAGGATGATGAATTCTTTGCTAGACCCTCGCCCCGATTGGAAGAATCACCTGTGTTTCGTGCCAATTTTGTTAACCTAAGCATGAAGATGAAAAAGAGAACACGTTCTGCCCGCTCGCGAAGAGACATCATACGGTTCCGTCTTCATAAAGGGGTATACTTTTCTTCCAACATTGATTTCGTGGATGTGTCAAAGCCATTGCACGTTCTTTTGATAGATGGGTTGAGTTCATGGTGAGTAGGGAGCACATAAATACCAACTTGACTCGAGCGCATTATCAATGTCATCGTAGCTTCAAGAAACCTCCGGATTAGGAAGGATATCCAAGACTTGGTTGCTTTCATCTCCGAATGGTGTCTCGGACACCCACACGATCATATGTAGATGGGGTGAATAACTTTATCTTTGGAGAGTGTGGCTCTCTTGCTGAATCTTCCGGTAACCGGGAATCTTAATATCCGGTTGTCTGAAAGTGAGGAAAAGATGCGGGAAGACTTGCCGCTAAGTTGGGAGATTACGCTGGAAGACTCCACCGCGGGGTCGAAGGATTCTGTCCTAAAGAGGATGAAAGGTGCTTTTATAGATGGTGGGTATCTCAATGGTTTCCGGATGAGATGGAACCTAAACAAAAGCAAGATGATCTTCATGTGTTGCAAAAGATTTTTGGCTCTCTTTGGTTGTCTAGAGACATTTTTGATGACGGTTACGGCAAGAAGGAAATAAGACCCCGAGTTGCTAGTGATTGTCAGTGAAGTTAGCAAAGGTGAAGTTCTTCCCATTGGCAAGCTATTCCTTGGTTCCCGTATGTGCATCCGGATCACCTAGTTGCGAACATGCGAGTTTCGAATGGTTTCATGAAAGTGGATTCATATGTGCACGTTTGCTTTCCCCGCAAGTATGGCTATGGGAGCACTTTGAGAAGTATGCTCCTAAACCATTGCCTTCGATCCCCGCGAGTTGGGGAGGCTCCCGAATTCTTCGATGGGTGAACAAGCGTCTAAGAGTTGGCATGAGCTTGGTTAGTCTTCTCGATAAGTCGCATGAAATCAATTTTCGCCCATGGGATCCTGGCCCATAGGTCGGTGACTCAAATTGACATCTTTGCTTCGCTCCGCCTCATGTCTTTATCTTCCGACGACAGCTTGAGTGTTGGTGAAAACTTATTTGTTCAAAGTTGCATGTCCGGCTATATGTCGTCTTCTTCATGGGGTCTTTCCGAATAGCCGCTTACAATATTGACCGTGCGCTGTCACATGGGTTTCGATCAAGGGGTGCCTCTTTCTTACTAAAATTGGTGGTTCCTAAGGATTCATTGCATGCCGCCTCAATGCCGTGCTCTTGAGCCGGTATCCGCCTTCCCTTCTTTCCGCATTTGAAGAGTAACTTCACGACTTTTGGCTATAATGAGTTCAGTACGATGAGTTCACTATGATCCAAGATTTTGTAAATCACGTGGTGGAGAATATTCATTGTAAACCTTGCCCAGCAGTTTTGAAAAAGTATACAATGTTGAGAGATCCCAAGCGAAGTTGCACCGGTAATTCGAAAGTCCCTGTGCAAAGGAACAAAGAACGAAGAATCGTAAATGGGCGTTCCTGATTGTTTCAAAAGATCCTCCCGCAGCTCTCGTGTCTTTCGTTCTTCCAATAACCGTATGTGTCGCCTCCTTGTTGGTTTGTCTCAAAACACGTGAATTTCTGCCGAAAACATGTGTCTTGTTTCTTCTAGTATTTTTAGTGTTAATGCTTTCGCCGCCTCTTGCACGTTGCCGAGACGGCAATTCTTCAAGAATTCCAAAGACCGAGCCTACTCATAGCGGTGATGAGTCGAGAAAGAAGAAAGTTCGACAAGTGAGAGTGATTCCTCTGGGCAAAGACTGGTTCTTTTTCAGAAGTGATTCGGTGAGTTTCGCGCTTTTTTCTTTTTTCTTCCGTTTCTTCTTTTTGAAAAATGTCTAACTCAAGTTCGCGCAGGAGGAATCCGGTTCGAGGACGATTCCGGGGTGGAGCCACATGAAAACTTGCCTTTGGTGACCACCGCCGGTGACTTGGAGATTGGAGTTAGCCAACAGCCGGGCACGTATGTGGTTCAAATCGGTGGATGATTCTCGATGGTTGCTGCCATAGACATGGAAGAAGACCCTTTGCGAGTCGTGAGGCTGGCCACTTGCAGCGCCATTTTTGATCCCCCGTACTTGGTTCCTTATCCAGTCATGTGCTTTGGTTGGCGTTTCCAATCTTTTGCCGCTAAGCATGAGGCGTTGTACACTGCATCTGGGAGAAGTACAGACATATGGCCACAACCAAGAAGGTCACTAGTCGATTTGCGCCGGTTAAGCGTGGGAAGAGGCTTAATCTTCCATCGAGGATATGCGTGAGGTGACCGGTCACACCGTTTCAAGACGTTATTGCCGACCGGGAGCACCATCGCGACGTGTGCGTAGAAAATGAGTTCAACACTTCGTGGTTTGTCGAAGGCCTTGCTTGAGATCCGTAAGTTGAAGATGCGAAGAATCGGAAGCCTTTCCGCCGAGGAGATTGCACGGAGGTGGAACTCGAAAATGCTTTCTAAGATGTTAACTATGAAGAGAGCGGCTCTTGAAGACGCAGTTGACTTTCTCCAAGAAAAGCGGCACTGTTGAATGATTTTCCTTGATTGTTTCTCTCGTTAAACTTTCATTTAGGTTCTTGTTTTTTCTCTTCTTTTTTGAGACAACATAATCGGATGTCCGGTTCAAAGTTCGACCGGTTTTGATAGATATTTGGTAGCTTTTGAGGATATTGGATTATTTCTGGATGAATGGTTTTGATAATATAACTCGATTATGTTTTGTGAAAGGAATATTGCTTTTATGAAAGTGTATGCTAGCAATAGGCACAAGACGCAATAGTATGACGGTTTTACTAAGAACCTAAAAATAGATGGTATATCTTGCCCATCTAATTTTACTCACTTCATAGGTTTTTGCGAACACGCCCTCTCCGGTAGCATCGCCAGCATGATATGAAAGCAACATGTTATGGCCAATTATAAGCCAGATTACCATGCAATATTTTTTTTTTTTTTTTTTTTAAGTTGGTTTCCATGTTTGTTTCTTCTTAAGTTCCTGTAATCAAAGTTGATCCAAAATGTTTGTTTAATTTTTTTCTCGTAAGAAATTTGAATATATGTCCTTCTCGTAACAATCATTCTGCAAATGAATTTTTTTTTATTATTTATAGTTTTACCTATTTGTCACCCACATTTTTCATATTCGGGGCTTTGGGGTAAGGCCGGCTAGACGTTAATTAAAATACTCCCTCTGTTTTTGGAAAATTGATACTTTCACTTTTTCATTTTAGCCTAAAAATAGGCCAAATTGAAAAAGTGAAAGTATCTCTTTCCCAGAAACGGAGGGAGTAAAAGTTATAAGCAGGTTTATTTAGTAAATGCATTTGATTTCTTCTTGAATACATTTTCATTTTGAGTTCCATGAACTTCTTCTTCTTAGTTCACAAACTAAAGTAATTACGCTTCTTTGATTTCTTTTCTAAATTGATCTAAAAAGGAGAGGGTACAAAAGGCCGTTCTAGTCAGGCTTTTCCTCCAAGATAATTAGGACATACATGCAATCATGTTTCAAAAATGCACATACATTCTCCCACGATTCATTTTTTAAATTGAAAGAAAACATCCATGTGGAGTGGAACCTTTTTTGCTAAAGGGTGGAACCGGTCCTATAATGTATCCTAATTTTATTTTCCCATAATGTATCCTAATTTTTGGGCTAACCCTTCTTCTAATGATTGATTCGACGTCTGAGCAAAAAGATATATCCTGGTTATATTTATAACGGCCTTAGGCTGAGTGTAGTGGAGAAGGAATGTTGGACTTGTACATTGCCTCCACGTCACCATGTAGTAAGGTCTGAGTGTAGTGACGAGGGAGGAAACTAGAATATGGGTGAGGATTTATTCCTCGCCCAAGAGTGTTTTATTTATTTAAAACACTAAAGGTAGGCCCAAAATCTGTTATTAATATATTTTATTAGGGTTTTTTTTTATAATAAAAGACAAAGCGATGATTGTTTCCTTGTTTTTCACTTTTTTGGGCGAGGATTGAAACCTCGCCCATTTCTAAATCCCCTCCCACCTTCCTTGCTTTCGAGCAGAGAGAAAATCAACTAATTTTTATTAGGCTTTCAGCCACTACGGGATGTCGCTATCATCCCCTTCCATCACTGCACTACACTCAGCCTTATCATTCGGGCAGTGAGAAGAACCTATGATTAGCTTTTCTGGAAATTTCCAATTTCAACGATTTACCTGGCTCTCATCGAGCTTTTAATATCCTGTGTGATACATGTCTTATGATATTGATGTGTCCACACACAACCGAACATCTAACATGCATCTGGATCTGGGGAAGACGCTACTACAAGATATGTCAATGCTACACAAGATAAGAGATCGTGTTCATTTCTATGATAGATATGCTAGAGTTGTGCGTAGACATGCTAGAGTTGTGCGTATCAACAATTAAGGAAGACAGGCAAAATGAAGTCGATTATGTTTTCTTATCTGGAGCAAATTATTGAATTAGCTTAACAGAGGGAAAATGTTTTGAACTCGCAGTGCGAATCCAAATAGCGAATCCGTAGCATCACATCCATTGGATGTTGCAGATATGACATCATGACTTAACCACAATTTTTTCCTTAACAGAGATAAAAATACATAAATAATATATTCATTCAATTTAATACATTCATTGAATTCTATTGAAAATTATTAGAAATTATTGAATTAGATAATCAAGAAACCGGCTTGTAGATCAGCTGGTTTCATGCCCTCCACAGAGGTATCATGCGCTCCAGAGGTCCTGTGTTCGAGTCCCAGGATGGCGCAATATTACGAGTTTAACATGGACGGTAGAGTTAGTTTGCCCCCTTGCGAAGACATTAGTCACACTATCCGCCTGGCTCCCGACTTTGTTCCTCATGAGGCTCGCCGGAGGCTAAAGCACGGCAACTGCTCAACTTATGTGTGAGACGCTTTGGAGCTAGCTTGTTAGGCTTCCAATTATTCTTTAATTATTTAATAATATTAATAAAATTTAAAAAAAAAAAAAAAAAAAAAAAATCAAGAAAGAAAAAAATAATATGCATGCTAGGATCGTGCAAACAATATATCAAGAAAGAAGAAACAAAAGGAAGAAAAAATGATTTATTTAAGAGGGAATCAAATCTGGATTAGCTAAAGCAATCTTGTTTACACTTGCATCGGCAAGAAAAGTAAAAAAATAACCTCACAATCACATTCCATGATTTTATTTTTTTTAATATCTGTTTCCTTTATTTATTTTTTTTTTTTTTTTGACTTTTGACTTTTTGCCATAACTTTTTAATTGTTTAATGAGATTCTTTCAAAAAAATGAAAATTAAAAAAAATGTTTGCTTTACATTTGTGCTTCAAAAAAAAAAATAAGTTACATCTGAAAATTATACAAATGAGTTTTTAACTATGGATAATTTACAAAACAAATATGTTGGCAAAATATGATCAATATGTGAATAAATTGAATGAAAATTAAATTCGTGTCAGATCCATAATAACCGGATCAACAAGAAATTCCGCTCGGCTTCACTTTGAATTCATCTTCGACAAGAGGGATTAGAGCATCCAGATCCATTTGGATCTAAAAAAAAAAAAATTAGCAAAATAATGAGCATCTCATATTGAAAAAGATAAGCCTATTTGGGAATTGCGAAATGCATCGAAACAAATCATCAAACACTATTTGGCAATTACGAAATGCTTCAAAAAAATAAATAAATCAAACTCTAAATCCTCAATGATGAGTTATTGCTAATCTAATAAATTGATAATAAATGTGGTTGTAGTTTAGTGGTAAGAATTGCATGCAGTTGTGGCCGTGGAGATTACTCGAATCCCAGCAACCATAAACAACATTATTGTTTTCATTTCACCACTTTCTCTGTAAAAATAGTCACATGGCAATCTAAATATTGTGAATTGGATTTTGTAACTACAAACACTACATGAAAACACAATTAAAAGTTGAATCCTGATGGATGTATTTGGATTTTGTAACTGAACTCTTCTTTTTGGGGATCGAAAAAGTTGAACCCTGATGGACGTATATTTGGGAATTTGATGGAAAGTGGAGCAGAGATCGAGCAAATGCTAAACAGATGCATTCCTCAAGCTTTACAGTGGGCATTTCTCCGAGCAAAAATGCAGAGCTAATTCTTGCAGCGGCATATTCTACCTGAAAATGATGGCGAAAAAAGAGTATAGTTAGAAAAAAAATGCGCCTGCCGGGTTAAATGGTTACAATACTACACTTGCACATATATATGGGTGTTATGGCCATTAAACCAAATCATCAAACTCCAAGTCCTCAATGGTGAGTGTGAATCCTACAACCACTTATGAATTGCTACTAACCATGACCATCCAGGGCCTTGGGAATTGCTTCTCCTTCTTCAAAAATTTAATAATAAAATGAAGTTACTGCTAGTACCAGAATAGAGCATAAAAAATCATTATTATCAACAATGCATTATCAAGTCACTCAATGGTGAGTGTGAATCCTACAACCACTTATGGTTGAAATAATTCAAGAAAGTAGATGGAAACTTCAGTTGAAAAAACAACCTAATGCATAGGAAGTCACAACTTTTAATTTGTGACCCACCTGATCTGGAAGATGGTGAAAACACTCTCATAAGAAAAACTCGAGAAAAATTTTGTTTCCAGTGCTACTGGACAACGACAACAATTTTGACATGCGTTTTTGAAATGTGTCTGCCGGGAGTCGAACCCCGGGTCTATTGCTTGGAAGGCAATTATCCTAACCGTTGGACTAAAAACGCTCAGGTGTTATAGATGCACATAAACTATTATTTAAATAACATAGATCTAAGTATAGGCGTACCCACAACTGCTTGAGTGAATAGATTTTTTTGTTGGAAATCTTAGGAGATGGATGCTATAAGCGCAAGTAAAACTTGATCGAAGCGTGATCATGTCACTGTCCTCAAGAATAGATTTCACCCCTCAAGGTGCAAATGGTTTAATGGCGTCTATTCTCCAGGATTCAATGATCTGAATCTGGTAAGAGTGCACTCTCTTACACTAGATTCATGTGCACAATAAGATACCAGTTTATTGTTGTAGGATCTTTGAAGTTTAGAATAAAACTGAACTTTGAACTTGTTCTGTAATATTAGATTGATCTCGCATAAAACTCTCTTATCACTTGTTACAATTTTTTTTTTTTTTTTTTTGTCTATTTTCTTCTCTTTTTTTCTTGTTACAAACTGATACAGAAACATGGATTTTATAGCATTTACAACTGATCTCTAGACATTTCTAAAACATAAACAAATAGGAAACTTATCTATGTAGTTGTTTGGCCAACACTCCAAGTAAGCTACAGTAATTACTTGGTGACCAAACTTCTAGTGTTCACACTGACTAGATACTTCTAGAATTAGTTTACTGATTTTACATTGTAGTAAACAGTAACTTCTTAGAAAATGCATTATTCTCAACACTCCTCCTTAATGCATTTTCGTTGCTCTTCCAAGGAGTTTTCTTGGTGATCTTCATCTGGCTAACATGTTTTGCTTCTTTAACGAAATTTTAGGGCTCTACCGTAGTAAAACCGCAAGTCTCATATGTACCAAGAACTGGTCTTAGACTCCAAATTTTTTGATATGTAGGAAGTGATTTTCCATGTTTGCAATCTTCACAAACTTTTGCGGACTTCTGATTTTGTCGCAGCTTTAGAGATTGGAACTGTGAGTCTTTGATGATTTCAGTCTTCATTGCTGTATTGGTTGCATAGTTCCAATAGATTGGAAAGTTTCTATCCGGCACTTTCAATTTTGCAATAGCTTCATTCTTATTCCTCTTATCGTATATAAAGCATAAGCCATTAGTAAAGTATAGAGAGTACCCATTTTCAACCATTTGACCAACACTCAGTAGATTGGCTTTTAGGTTTGGGACTAGAAAAACATCTTTAATGAGTCTTGTACCTTTACTAGTTTGAATAGCAATTGTACCTTTCCCTTTGGCCTCGACTAAGTCACCATTTCCTAGACGGATTAGAGATTTGATTGACGTATCTATGTTGCGAAAAATATCTTTGTTTCCCGTCATGTGATTGCTGCAACCGCTGTCGATAAACCCGGCTTTATTTTCCTCTTTTGCTGTTTGGCAAGCATAAAACATATGCTCTTCTTCTTCATTTTCTGCCTCATGAAAATTAGCTTGGTAATTTCTCTTCGAACGAAAATATTTAGCGGCATGTCCATGTCGCCGACAATTATAGCATTGTGGCTTGCTTTCATCAAACCAACAATATTTTTCCAAGTGATTTGTTTTTTACAAATCCTACATGGTGGAAATTCTTTATTTTCTCTAGTATCTCTGTAGTCTTCTTCTTCTTCAGTAAAATTTTCATTACAATCTTCCTTTTCTTTTCTAAATTTTCCAGCCTTTATTTTAGACTGAAAAGCACTTTCAATTGGAACTTCATGACGTCTGCTTAACCTTTGCTCATAGGCTCAAGTGAACCCATGAGTTCTGTTACAGAAAGAGTAGTAATATCCTTTGACTCCTCAATGGAAGTAACAATAGGATCGTACTTAATTATCAGTAAGACTAATAAGTATTTTTTTCAACCAACTTTTTATCACCAATATTTTCTCCATAGCTACTCATCTGATTAACAACTTCTTTAACTCTTGAATAATAATCTTTTGCAAGATCGTACTCTTTCATTTTAATGTTCTCTAAATATCTTCTAAGAGATTGTAATTTAACGGAACGAACCTTGTCGTTTCCTTGAAACTCCTCCTTCAATCTATCCCACGCAGCTTTTGCTGTTGTAGCTCCCATAATTCGCGGAAATATCGTATCATCCATTTCCATTTGAATTGTGTACAAGGCTTTGTGATCTTTCAATCTCGGATTCTTTAGTTGCTTTTGTTGTTCTTCAGTCATATTTTCTGTCTCCATCATGGTAACACCACTATCAACAACTTCCCATAGCTCTTGAGATAGGAAGTATGTCTTCATTTTTATGCACCATAAATCATAGTTTTCCCCGAAAAATATTGGTACTGGGATGAAGGATGGACTACTGCTAGACATGATTGTACGCGGAAGTGAACACCGATTACATCGAACTAGCTCTTGATACCACTATAGGATCTTTGAAGTTTAGAATGAAACTGAACTTTGAACTTGTTCTGTAATATTAGATTGATCTCACATAAAACTCTCTTATCACTTGTTACAATTTTTTTTTTTTGTCTACAGTATAACTTCTTTAAAATAATACTCAATAATATAATATTCTCTTTAAAATAATAAAATTTTCCTCGTCCCGACTCTAAACATTAGTGCTAAAATAATAAATTCGATAAAATCATAAAATAATATATTTTATAAGTTTCCCTTAAGCATTAATAGGTCACAAATAATATATAAAATAATAATGCTACTATAAATAAAAATAAATTTCATACATGTAAAATTTTCTGCAAATATGATTCAATATTAGTTTAATTTTCTTAAAAATTCAAATCATGTTGTATTTCATCCCTAATAGTTCATGGTGCACTCACAAGATCCGGAGCCACGTTGTTGTGTTACAAGAAGAAGTGTTGAAGTTAGTGTGATGTGATTGATACTTGGAGTGGTTGTATTCTTATTGCAATTAGTCAGTAATATAATATCTCTAAGAAATTAGTACATATTATATTTACAAACTACAATTATTATTCAACCTCCAAGCTAGTAATTATTCTATATAATAATAATAATATATTATTTGACTATAAGATAATAATTTATTATATTATCGATAATATAATATCTCTTTTAAAATAATAAATTTTCTTGGTCCCAAGCCTATTATTTTATAGAAGTTATACTGTATTTTCTTCTCTTTTTTTCTTGTTACAAACTGATACAGAAACGTGGCTTTTATAGCCTTTTACAACTGATCTCTAGACATTTCTAAAACATAAACTAATAAGAAACTTAGCTATGTAGTTGTTTGGCCAACACTCCAAGTAAGCTACAGTAGTTACTTGGTGACCAAACTTCTAGAATTAGTTACTTGGTGACCAAACTTCTAGTTGTTCACACTGACTAGATACTTCTAGAATTAGTTTACTGATTTTACATTGTAGTAAACAGTAACTTCTTAGAAAATGCATTATTCTCAACAGTTGTAAACACAATGTTTGTACACCCTAAGTATTAACATAGGACACTGCAGTATAAGAGGAAGAGAAGATATAACTCACAATTATAGTGAGAGATATTTGTATATTTTACATCTCATAAACACCTACGTATACATAGAGTTTGAACAGATGTTTGTATAGATGTGTTTCTTGGGTTTAGACCCTAGTATACATCTGTTCACTTTCATGAACCTCCTTACATAAGTGTTTAACCGATCAACACTTCTCTCCACCAAGTGAAACACCTGTTGGGATTGGTATATACCTCTTCCAAACTACTTGAAGTCGGTTACTGTAACCAACATAATGGATACAATTGAAACCCATTGATATAAATTCCAACATTTTTATCATGAACTTAGACCGGATATTATTGGTGTTTAAATTTAAGATGAAGAGATTTTTGTTACCATTTTACAAGATCATTCTGCTACAAAGTGGAACTATTGCTTTGTTTTGCACAACTTAATACAAAATACTTTTTGCTCAAATGATTCCATTCGTTAGTTTGCGGTGTCATAGTTGAGTTTTATGCGAATTATGTTACAACAAATTTTATATGTAAAATAAAATCCATATTTAAATAGTATTTATATTTACCTAATTACAGTTTTGTGATTTTTGTGATTCCTAACAATTTGGAAAAAGACATACGTATAACTAGCAATTTGAAAAATAAACTATAAACAACATAAGAACAGAAGTTATGAATCCAAAGGACCAAATATACTTAATTTGTTTTCCGAATAAACTAGAAGTAAATGGAGATTTTTCTCCTCCAATATAAGAGAAAACCCGCGACAATCTTTACCATATGTATTGAAGTTAAATAATTTGACCCTTTATTCAAGTTAAAATTAGTCTTGCAAATGAAGAAGATTTTTCCCATCACTTGTGGAAGTGTGTACTGTCGATGGTGGGTGAATGCACATTTTCTTGGGGGGTCTAAATAAACTTGTACGCCTCCTAAAGCCGAAAATGACTGGATTAATTCTTCCTATTCAAAAGACTGGTGTAGCTAAAAGAGCAGTTGGAATGGTATACTTTTGACTTTGATGCCCATAAAATGGTATACTTTTGTGTTTGGTGCCTAACTTTGTCCAACTTTGAGTTTGGTGCCCAGTCAACCGATTGACTTTGTTTGACTGTGTTGACCATCCATTTTAGACTTAAAATTGTGAAATGACTAGATGAATGCAGGAAAGTTATTTGTTGGCCAAGAATGATTGAACGTAGATTAATGCAAAAACTACTTGAATGACCTTGAATTTTACAAGGACTGGGCAGCTGGCAAAGAATTTAAAGCTGGTGACAAGGTAGGTTTGGATCATCCACATTTCTCTTCTTCTTTACTTTTAGTACTCCTTTATAATTTAGTATTGTTCAATTTTTCTATTAATTATTGTTTGCAATTTAGTACTGTTCAACAGTGTATTTTTTTAGCATTAGCTTTTAGTTTCATAATGAAAAGTACTTTTTTCACAATTCTCTTCTTCTTTACTTTTAGTACTCCTTTATAATTTAGCACTCTTCAATTTTTCTATTAATTATTGTTTGCAATTTAGTACTGTTCAACAGTGTATTTTGTATTTTGTTTGCAATTCATAATGAAAAGTACTTTTTTTTTTTACAACAGAAGATTTCTGTGTCAGTTTTATTGTTGCTGCTGAAAGGTAGATTCACATCTAGATTTCCATACATGTCAAATGATTACACTACAAAATTATGGCCATTGTACTACACAATACACATTCACCTCTATCTCTTTCACATTTTGAGTTCCATGAACTTCTTCTTAGTTAACAAACTAAAGTAATTACGCTTCTTTGATTTCATTTCTAAATTGATCTAAAAAGGAGAGGGTACAAAAGGCCTGTTCTAGTCAGGCTTTTCCTCCAAGATAATTAGGGCATATACATACATGCAATCATGTTTCAAAAATGCACATACATTCTCCCACGATTCATTTTTAATTTTAAAGAAAACATCCATGTGGAGTGGAACCCTTTTGCCTAAAGGGTGGAACCGGCCCTATAATGTATCTTAATTTTATTTTCCTAGAATGTATCCTAATTTTTGGCCTAACCCTTCTTCTAATGATTGATTTTACGTCTGATTAAAAAGATATATCCTGGTTATATTTATAGCGTCCTTAGGCTAAGTGTAGTGGAGAAGGAATGTTGGACTTGTACAGTGTCTCCACGTCAGCATGTAGTAAGGTCTGAGTGTAGTGATGAGGGAGGAAACTAGAATATGGGCGAGGATTTATTCCTCGCCCAAGAGTGTTTTATTTATTTAAAACACTAAAGGTGGGCCCAAAATCTGTTATTAATATATTTTATTAGGGTTTTTTCTTATAATAAAAGACAAAGCGATGATTAATATAAGAAATCCGTGAACCTGATTAATATAAGAGTTGTATCTCTATTTCTTCATGTAATCAACAAATCAAACAGATAGAAATCCGTGAACCTGATTAATATAAGAAACAACGTGCAAGGTATGAAAGACCAATATCCAAGTGTCAACCAATTCAATCAACAACCAAAGGTCGGATTCTCTAATTGATTGAACTTACGCACAACTTGTGATATTTCAATTATATAGACAAATATAATGCGGAGAAGAAATAACACAGACACCAGAAATTTGTTAACAAGAAAACCGCAAATGCAGAAAAACCCCGGGACCTAGTCCAGATTTGAACACCACACTGTATTTGTAGTTGAGACTAGAATGTAGTTGAGCCCTAACCAATCTCACATTGATCAAGGTACATTCGCGTTCCTTATGTTTCCAGAACCACGCAGGATTCTACGCACTTGATTCCCTTAGCTGATCTCACCCACAACTAATAGTTTCAACGATTTCCATATGATGGTCTTTCATTACTTGGTCTAGGAAGGCGAAAATTACCCAAAGAAATTTTGGTAATTCTTGAAATTAATTCTCTATTAACAAGAATCCTTTTCATATTTATCATGGTCTTGAATTCCATGTCATCAAGACAACATCATGGATGTTAACATAGAAGATTCTTGTGAGAGTGTCAAAACTTTCACCAAGATCATAAAAGATGTTTCCAAGATCATATTCTTCAAAACACACCAAATCTTCTTTATGACCACTAGACAAATCCGATTTCTTTTCTAAGATGAAGCCATTAGAAGAAATCCTTTCAATTACCACAAGAATCATTGAAAAATCTAACTCTAATGGAGTCTTGTTCCCTAGGTATAGTCATGCTAGAACAAGAAGAACAATCAAAGTTTTTTGAAATCCTTTTTCAAGCCTTGAAATTCCCCATGAAATATAGAAATTAAGATGACTAAGAAAAGGAAAGAATTACTTGATGTGTTCATTGAGGATGAAGAGGACCCTTTATTTCTTTTGTGCCTCGAAGAGTGATTTTAATGGAGTTGATGCTGAAAAACCGGGGGGTCTAACAACCACACCCAATATTTCATTTAGGCAATCTGTATGGACAAACTCCAATATAATTCCAAGAGAATTAACAAGACAGTCAGACTCAATCAATGAAAATATATTCAAGAGTTGTATCTCAATTTCTCAATACAATTTGCAATCAAACAGAAGAATTTTTGTGAGCCTGATTGATATGAGAAATAATTTGAACGGTACCAAAGACCAATGTTTAAGTGTCAATCAATTTATATCAACAACCAAAGGTTGGAATATATAATTGATTGAAATACGCACAACTTGTGATATTTCAATTAAATAGAATATATAATGCGGAAAAGAAATAACACAGACACCAGAAATTTTGTTAACGAGGAAACCGCAAATGCAGAATAACCCCGGGACCTAGTTCAGATTGAATACTATACCACACTGTATTAAGCCGCTACAGATACTAGCATACTACTTCGGACTGGAATATAGTTGAGCCCTAACCAATCTAACACTAATCAAGGTATAGTCGCGTTCCTTATGCCTCTAGAACCACGTCGGATTCTGCGCACTTGATTCTCTTAGATGATCTCACCCACAAATAAGAGTTGCTACGACCCAAAGTCGTAGGCTTGATAAACAAATCTGTCTCACAATGAAAAGTATGTTGAATAGATAAATCTATCTCCCACAGAAATACCTATGAGTTTGTTCCGTCTTATGATAAATTAAGTTGCACAAGAACTAATTGATACACCGGTCTTATATTCCCGAAGAACAACCAAGTAATATCAATCACCTCATAATAATCTTAACCATATGGCAGCGGAACAAGATATTGTGTAATCACAAACGATGAGACGAAGATGTTTGTGACTACTTTTTATCTTGCCTATCGGAGATTAAATCTCGAGAAAATCTTAGAGAAGATAGTACTCAATAAGATAGAACAAAATAAAATCAGAAGACGCAACTACATAGAAAATAGTTGGGTCTGTCTTCTCAATCCCAATGAAGTCTTTTAAGTCGTTAACCTATAATGGTTTTAGGAAAAACCTAGGTTAAAGGAGAATCGGCTCTAGTACGCAACTAGTATCACACAGGAGGTGTGGGGATTTGGTTTCCAGTTGCTAGAGTTCTCCCTTATATAGTCTCCAAATCAGGGTTTGTTTACTTTGGGACAAAGCAACCAATATTCACCGTTAGATGAAAACCTGATTAGATTCAAGCCAATATCTTTGAACCGTGAGATTGTCTTGTCTTGTAACACACAAATAAAATACACCTTCATTTAGATAAGGGTAACCGTACCTAAACGTGTACACTTAGTTGGATCAACAATGGTTAACCGAAGTTAGCCATATGAACACTTTCATATCAAGCTTTTTCATCTTAACACAACTAGTTCAAGTGACTCAAACGAAACTAGTTATAGAGTGTTAAATTGTATACATTCTCATATAAGTATATAAGACACAATTGAAGCAAAATCAGTTTTGATTCACTCGAATCAATTCATGAATAGCCACGGTTTACAGAAGATTGCATTCCTTATTATATAAATATGTTTGTTCATGACTTAGCCGATTTTAGAACTTAACCCACTCAAGTAAGCAAACGGGTACGCATACCTAAGTTGCCCAACTTGGCCTGTATTCTCCAGTATGCAAACGCGTACGCAGACTGTCGTACACAACCGAACTCAGTTGAAGTAAGTATGCAAACATGTACGCATACTATAGTTCTCGGACTTCAACTGTTGAATCAAGTACGCATACGGGTATGCACACTAGATTCCCGTACTTGGAATATCTTTCAACAGTTAGCATACAAGTACACATACTATCCTAAACTCCCTTTTCAATCATTGAAACATTCTTAGAAGACGACAATAGATGTCTTACACAAACTATTAGCTTCAAAGCAATTTTCAAGTGATCAAATGATCAATACGAAACATTCCGAGTCTACACCAAATGACTGACTCACACAAATCATATAAGATGTTACCAAGCGATTTTCACATGATCATCTTTTGACTTTCGTCAAGCATAAGAGATGAACTTGGTTAAAGTGAAATCTTACCAACACATATTTCGAGAAATATATAAGCGAGTTAAACTAGAAATCAAGACTTGGATATAAGTAGACTAGAAATCAAGACTTATAGTTTTTGAAACTAAACTTGACAAACAAGCTTGAGATAGCAACGCTTGCGAGTTCGACCAAGCAGTGCTCTAACATATTCATAATCCCATACTGTGTTGGTGATGAATATCATATCTGATAATGTAACAAACATACAATGCTTAAATTGATTAATCTTAAATTGGATCAGTTTAGTTCCCACTGTGATCCGATTAATAGATTGACCAATGGTGGAATCAAATTGATCAAGCTTACACATTTTTAGAAACATAACAAATTTCCCAAGTGTAGTCCATAGGAAAAAAGAACTTACAACAGAACCCAAGACATAAGAACCAGAAACAACAACAAAAGTGTCAAGAATCACTATTCCTATGGAGTCTGAACATGGAGGAGCTTCCTGTTGCTGCTATTTCCTGTGTTTTGTGGGAATCAAAGGTGTCTCTATATCTCCTTCTTCCATGATTACTTCTTCTATTTTCTGAAAACTATAAGAAAAATACAGATGAATTGCAGGAGAGAAGCCCAAATATGAAATCTAGAGAGAGAGAGAGAATGAAAAGCAAGGAGAAGGTCCACAACACAAATGGACAAAAAAAGAACAAACAGAGTAACATGTGGAAAGCCAAGCAAAAGTTAATGCATCATAGGTGATTATTTACCATCTCCGTAGAGTCTAGTCTCTTGTAGTGACTGTGTATACCTAAAAAAAAATTGTAACTTCATATGTATGGGAAGAACTATACATGGAATGTTGATGTGCATTTGGCTAGAATTTGGATTAGAAATGAAACAAATTTGGATGACTCTATTGAAAATAGCCTGGCAGTGAATGCTTATGCAGCTCTTTGAGATTACATTATTGTTTACTTTGGAAAGAATAAACTAAATAAATGCTAGTTTAAACCTGCATAAAACCAACTTCAACTGAATCATAGTTGATTCAGTACTCTTTCAGCTTTTGCTTCCTACAAAATTTGTATCATAGTTAATTCATAATAATCATTTGTAAACCTGGATGAAACTGGATTCATCCTAGTTTAAACCTGCATAAAACCAAGTTCAACCGAATCTAATACACGATGAAATTAGTTTCATCATTGGGACTGGACGAAACCAAGTTCAAAACTGAATCTAAAGAAGGATGAAACCAGTTTCATATTGGTTTAAGTTGGATGAAACCAAATCCAATCGAATCCTAAATAGGATGAAACCGGCTTCATCCTAATTTATACCTAGATGAAACCAAATTAAACTGAATTTCAAACCGGACGAAATCAGTTTCACCCAGATTTAAACAAACATGAACATTAAAAACCAAAACATTTTGTATTTTCAAAATTTGCTATTTTCTTTTTTACTAGTGATTATTCTTAAAGGATGGCATATATAATAAACCTTGTTCATGCTTGTCCCTCTTCAACCTAATCAACTAATGAACCCCTATTAAGTCAAGGGTTTTACTTTATAGATACAAATTGATATCGTTATAAATTATGACAAATCAAGTTTGTAGTTATTCTACCTAATCCAAGCATAACCAGCTAAACCCTGGTACTTCTAAATGTGTCTGCAAATTCGTTGACTAATCGGGTCAATACAAATTAACCAAATAATATAAAATCCTTGTATCCAACTAAATCAAATCTTAGACCAAATGATACCAGTTTCATAATAGTTTAAAGATGGATCAAAACAAACTCAGCCAAATATATAACAGGATGATACCAATTTCATCTGTGTTTAAATTCAACAAGTATTAACACAAAGAAATATACATACTAAATTCATTCGTCTAATAATCAATTTTAATCACAACAAACAAAATGCATGCGAAATTGATGAGTTCAGAAAATAAAATCAACAAGAGAATTAGGGTTATTAAACTTACCAGTGATTTTCTTGTGAAATTCATGGAAAGCAAAACCCTAATTTCTATAAAATTGATCTGAACGAAATTAGGGCACTAGAATGATTTTGTGGTGGTGATGGTAACCAATTCAAATCAAGGCATTGCTAGTGTTTGTGGTGGTGACGGTAACCACAATAATCAAATAAAGTTTTTATGGCGGTGGTTGATGCAGATACCGTGATTATGGTGGTGGTTGTGGAGAAGATGGTGTTATTGGCAGAGAAAGATGGTATCCATGGATTTTTGTTTCCGTGATGGAGAAAGAGAAGGTACCGGAGAAAAATGGCTTCTGGGTTTTTGTTGTTGACAATGGAGAGAGAAAGTTCCATCAAAAAAGAAGACAATTGAGAAAGATAAAACGTTCTTAAATAATAGGATCATGTGTAATTTTACATCCGCCTCTTAAATAACGAGGGAGTTGGTTTCAAATGTGTAATTTATAGTTTGACCCATAAATTTTTTGCTCGTCCATATTAACCGGGTTTCATGTGTTTCCGGATAAATCACCCATTTTCTCACTAAATTTTCCTCTCTCTTATATGTGTTTTCTATTTCTTCATAGTGAAACTCTCTCCTCTTCTTTTCCTTTCTCTTTATTCCCCATAAATGTATCCTTCCTAAAATTGGTGAAAGCCATGAAGTCTAATGCTCAACTACACCTTCTATCCTAATCCGAGACACATCTATAAGTAGACTAAAAATCAAGATATAGTTTTGATCAACTAAATTTCATAACAAGGTTGAAATAGCAACACTTGTGAATTCGACCGAGCAATGCTCTAACAGTTTGGTTCCTGGATTGGAGGTGCGTTACTCTTTTAGGAGTGGAATCTCCTAATTTGATCGTTACTCGTTGTTCCAATTCTTATTGCTTCCACTGTGCCATATCAAGAAACCATAGATCTTTATTCATTCACTTCCCTAAAATGCATGTTGTTTGGATGTTTTCATGAAGGAATTCCACAGGGATTGTGTTATTAGTGAAAATGCTACAAACTTATTTATCAAGCAACAGGCTCGCTGGCTAACTGAGATTGGCAGAACTCTCTGGGAGTTGCTACCCTTTGCGTTCGTCTAGGGCGTGTGGAAATAGAAAAATAAGTGCATCTTTCAAGATTCAGATTACTCGCAAAAAAACTTGATTAGGAAGATTAAAGCTTTATTATTGGACCTCTACAATCATAGTTTTAGAGGCATTACATTTCAAAATCTGCACTATAACTGTGGTACTGTAGTTAATAAACAACAGTTCCGGTGGTTTAAGATCTTGGCCAACAGGACCTTGAACCTAGTGAACGACAAGTTATCTTTCACCAGAGGATAAATGTTTTATTAAAGTTTACTTTACATTTTCATTTCCTTTTCTATGTTCTTTTGTCCTATCCTGTTTGACAGTGGTTCTGAACAGACCGTCCATTTGAACCACGACAAAACCGTACACACGAATATTATGATGGGTCCCGCCCCTCCGGGGAAATGCAGGGGCCCACTTTTGGTGTGAGTCTATCCTATTTTCCCTTTGTTTAAAGTGTTGTTCAGATAGAAATTTTGTTGTAACATACCTTCTTAATTCATAAAAAAAATTTTGTTGTACTGAAAGAATGAAAAAAAAAAGAAGAAGGAATTGTCTTGGACATAAAACGACTAACAAAAATTACATTACATATCGGAATTGTCCCAATACAACAACGGTCAGCAGCAATTCATTAATTAATAGTGATTAATCATAGACCTGGCATTTGATATTGTGCCTATAATTCCTATAACCAAACATATAACTATGATGGTCAGATGCACCACTAAACTAGCTAACGAAATTCTTTTCCTGAAAATCCTAAGGTAAAACGCAATGGGAAGAATAACCGATACAAAAATACTAACCAAGGAACCAGTTAGGCCAAGAACAGTTTCGAAGAAGGGGATGGTAATTGCTAAAACAAGAATGACTAACAGAAATAGCGATCCGGCTGCACCCCTTATAACTGTTCTCTTCCACAAAGGCATTTTGGCTGGCAGATGTCGTTCCACTTCAGATGCCATCGGAACCGTAAAAAAACAGTACTTTGTCATTGGTGTAATGATTGCTGCCCATAGTGCAATCTGCGTAAAGACCAAATTTTTGGGCATGCTCAGCGTAACCTGTGAGCTGACCTCTGGGCCAAACATTTTAGCTCCCAGGAAGGCCAAAACTGTGTATAGAGTCGACACTATACCAAAGCTTAAATACGAAATCTGCAACAAACATGATTTGCCAATTATTAAAAAAAAAAACAAAAAAATCTAATTATATTCATTTTTTCACTTACAGTAGAGAATGTGGCAGGATTTTCCATTGATCTGTAGACGTCAGGGATGGCCATGTGGGAGGCAATGTTGAAAATGTAAAGGCCGGACACCGAGAAAATGTTATTGATTCGAAAAACTTGTATAGGTTTGTTAGCTTTAATCCCACCAAAGAAACAAGTGCAGAACAAAACACCACATATCAAGAACGATAACAAAATACCGAACGTCGAAATGAACGATATGCTGTTCAGATTTCTCAACCACACGGAAGGTATGGAAACCAGTATCGCAATCACTGTCAGGCTCTGCGCTGTTGATAAGTTGAAAAGCGAGATATGGAAACTACGATATCCGTCCAGAGCTCGGGTTAGATGATCAGTCATGGAGATTGTGAAAGAAATAAGTGCCATGAAAGACTCCATGTTGACGAAAAACAATGCTATGCATCGTCCTTTTCTTCCAAATGCATGGTACCCGATGTCTGCGTAGCTTCGTAGGCGAACATCGGTTGCCAGACAGAGACCTAGTAAATGAGAAGTATATGCGCCTAACATGAACAAACCACATAGGATGAACGCAGAAGCCCATCCACCGGTTTGTAGTGTATAGGCAGTCGATAACTGCCCCAACCCTATCAAAAAAAAAAAAAATGAACAAATTATTATTATTATTATTATCAGCAAGATCAAGCTAGTTTTAACTCGAAAAGAAATGAAAATTTCTTCAAAATATGCAATGAGCGAGCACCTATCAAGAGTCCCATCATGTTCAGCAGTGCAGTGAAAGATGTGCTTGTTGCCAGAGGCACATCATGTACATCTGTCGTTGAATCCTTATAGTCTGAGAGGAGATGTATCGTTGTCGAATCCATTTGAATTTGAGAGAAGAAAAATCAAAAGAAGATGATAATTTTGTTGTTTGTTTTTCTTTTTACTCCTCCGATCAGGTGTTTATAAATCTTGATTCGTTTCTTTCATTTTTTATAAGGTAAGCTCTTTAACTGTTAGCTATATACAGGAAGAAATTACTATGGTGCATATCTGTTTCGACGATGTGTGTGACCTGTATTATGTTGTTTTTTATTTACTAAAAATGTTCTCTGTTGCCAACAAAGATTGGGGCGATCAAACAGTTTTACTCACTTTCCAAATTTTTTTACTTGTACAGGATATATGCTCCTTAAAATAGAATCTATTATTCAAAACTTCTGATTCGGTAAGATTAAAATTTTTTTTTTTTTTTTTGATCAATAAAATGATATAATTTTTATATATAAAAGAATAATGTAAGATTAAATTTTTTACAGTTGTTTTTTTTTTACTCATTGAGACACCCCATAGCCCTTCATGTTGGATGGGGATATCCAAGGGTAGCGGGCCGTTTGGCCTTTTTCTCCGATACCAAACTCATTGAAACTCATTATAATTTTTTGGGATTGAAATAATTTACTCTTCTGAAATTCAGGGAACTGAAGAAAGGTTACGGAGTATAACTACTTACTGTCAGGTTTTGCCTAAGAGAAGTGCTCCATGACTGAGGAACTAGAAAAGCTGCAAAATTTACAATAATCTGCTTCTAGTTGCTCCGCAGTCAGAACTGTGAAATCTACAACTCTGTCTATAAACAGCACACCTATAATCCAACCTTTTGCTGGGAATTCATCTTCCTAGACTGCGGCAAAGTCTCACACCTGGTGTGGCAAAAACGAAAAAAAAAAAAAGTTCGCTAGAAACAGGGATTGAACCTGTGACCTTGTGGTTAACAGCCACACGCTCTAACCAGCTGAGCTATTCCAGCTTTGTTGTTGAGGTTAACAATCTACAAATCTTATCAGTGTGTCTTCCTAGCTGGCTGGGCTAGAACTCAGAAATATCTTTTAAGGCCTCGAACGAGCCCGTTACCTTGACAACAAATCACTGAACCACATGATTTTCTTTTGAGACCGAGATTAATTCATTCTTGTCATTCTATCGCTCTACAATCTTCATATATGAACTGTTCTTTACATTATGCTTTACATTACGCTCTTCATCGAGATCATACACAACAGCATTACAAGTATAACAAATGACATGAGATAGATAAAGGGAGGTGGGGAATGAAACGGTTATTTATTGATTGATTAAAGTGAAAGACATTGTACCCCGTGGGGTAAGTTCCTAGGCATTAAAAGCGAATTAACATATCTTTGGGGGATGGAGGAAAATGAGTTCCCAGCACTATCTGGTTGGGCCCTGGTGTGGAACTTAGCAAAACGGTTAATGACAGAAAACCTTTCGAGTTCCTGGCTTTCCACTCTTATGTCCAATACTGAACAAGTCTTCTCCAATCTGCATTTGAACAACAATCACAGAGAAAACTTCAAACAGAAGTTACAAAAGGATAATGCAATATCTGAGAAATGGGCTAAAGGAACAAAAAATGACTGTCAGTGAGAAGGTGGGGAACGTGCACCCCGGTTATTAGAGAAATTTACACCCAACAGGGCAAGGCAACTAAGCAAAATCGCAGCACAAAACAAAGAATGTGGATTGACTGGCTTCCAACAACACCGCAACCCATTAACATGCACGAGTTCAGGCTCATGGGTAAGCAAATGAACCACTGTCTTGCAAATCTGACATCATTAGATCTGAGTTCTAAGGTTTCGCTTACTTGTCCGTATAATTCATAACACAAACATAGCACTCATTTTGACAGTTCTGTACAAATGACTATACTATGACTGCAAAATCAGCAACAAGGCACTTTATTGAACTCCCAAAGCCTAAACCGGTGATACAACTGGATATGCTAAACAAAAATTTATCTCTCCACAACGAAGTCATGATTTATAATCATAAATAGTGGCTGCTAGTTGTGAAGATGTTTCAGGCCTTTCAAAGACTCAAAGGTTCAGGAAGATAGATCATTAGACTAACTTTATTATTTCCAGTTACATTAGGCATTTTAGAAACCAGATATTCCAAATCTGCTAGCCAACTCATACAGCCATACTATTGATACTATGTTTGCCAATGTTTTGCAAGAAGTCCTAATAAAAAGATAAATACCCAATAGCTATACACATCAGTGATACATAAAAAGCAAGAGTGCATTGATGACAAAGTAGTAAAAACTTGGGTTACAAAAAAAAGAGATATGAGAAGAGCAGAAATAGTCATGAAATCATCAGGAAGTGTATTGGTAATAACTAATAACACGGACAGATTGAAAATTAAATCCACGCTAAAAAATGAATAACAGATGAAGCCTAACTTCTGAATATGGTGCTTACCTCAACAAATCCGATTCCAGCTTCTTCGCTCTACCAATGAAGTCTTCAATAATTTTTGACTTCGATAAATATTTATCACCCAGTCTCTCAGAAAGTTTAAGCTCTCCAGGTGTCCTGGTGAATCATAAACAAAAAGGTTAGTATTCAAACATAGTTTCAGGAAAGAGCGACATAAAAACCCTTCAATAGTCTAAAAACCCTTTATCAAATTATGTTCTGTAACTTCTGTTGCAACCAACCATGTGGGAGCGACATAATAAATCGGAACTGTCACCTACCCAATTTTCCCTCACAATGTTCAAAATTATAACACCATTTGAGGTATTATCTACTAAAATTCTTTTGAGGGCAGATTGCGATATTTCTGAGATATATTCTTACTGATTTTTGTTGTCCACTGTTGAGCTCAAATCACTTCCTGTGCTAGGAACCATGCTGCACGCGTCCTCTAATGCTACTTTAGCAATAATATACACCACCGACTCATAGGAGGAAGTGGCATCTGCAGAAAGAATTGCAGGAGGTGGGGGTCGAAGGAGTTGCTGCATTAACTTTGTCGTCAAAATAAGCCTTCTTCGCGGTAAAAGTATTTGCTGTCCATCCTCGACCATTTCAACTTCATCTTCCACCTACAGACAGAAGCCAGGCATTAACATCTTATATCCTGTATAGTTCAAAGAAAAGGTAGGAGTTATTGAAATGAGTATAGTGCTAGTCACTCAATGCACCTTCTCTAACAACCGATGTGTAGCATGTGCCCAGTCTTTTTCTGCCATCCTGTACATAGTAAAACAATTTAATGGTTACTGTTAGTGTTCATTTATATGATATGACTTGCATTGAAACAAAAAGATAGATACTACATGTGCCACTTGTGACAAACACCTGATGTTTAGAAGCCTTTGAGAACCACACATTACTTCTTTATGCCATGGCAAAAGATCCAAACCTTCACTTTTGCGCTTCTTTGGCTTCATTATAGACAAACTCTGATCAGTCACCTGTGAGGGAAGAGAGCGAGGAGGAGAAACATGCTCACTGGCTGCCGAGGTGGCTATGCTTTGACTGGTATGAGAAACATTTACAGGCTCTATCGCAATAGGAGTGTAGCATGTGCGAAGAGAGTGAGAAGGAGAAACACGTTCACTGGCTACCGATGTGGTGGCTATGCTCTGACTGGTACGAAAAGCATTTGCAGGCTCCATCATAATACAAGTGTTCAAACTGTCAGAAGAATTCGCTTGAAGCAAACGCCATTTACTTTCTTCTAGCTTACTTAAGTTATTGACTAGTAGCATTTTCCCATTTTTGTAGGCACCATACTGCTCAAACCAAGAAGGTGCCATCTGGGGACTAATCTGGGTATTTCCAGGTTTAGTGGACGTAAAATTATGATGATCAGAGCAGTCTTGCAATTTTTTACGACCACTGAATGCAGACACATCTTGAGATGGTAAGTCTTCAGGAAAGTGTTGAGCTGAATTTGTATCCTCTATTACCTCTGATGTACAATTATGAACTCTGTCATTTTCAGATAAAACTGACTTCTGCATGGCAGTTACAATTACCTCATTGTTCCCATAATATTTAACTGATATTTTACCCCCATCTAAAGGTTGCTGATCAGGCCTAAGGGTGGCTATCTGCTGAGGAACATGACCAGCATCTGATCTTTTGAATCTCTTTGCAGAACTCACATCAGGATCTGTCTCTGTATGCTCAATATTTTGCACTTGCAGCGGCAGGGACAAATTTTTCTGTGGTACATGTGCCTGTTTTAGAGATTGGCCACAGGCTTCAAACCCGCTGTTTGAACTGCTTTGGTTCTGAAGGGAAACATATTCTGTTAGTGGGACTAAAATTGGATCTTTCCCACATCTTATATCAAGTGCCTGATGATGAGGGGGGACCACCAAAGAATCTGAAGCAATGGAGTTTGCATCAAGCAGATGCTTTTCAGAAGATTCTTGCCCTCGGGACGCACTCGACGTGTCTCGACCAAGGTGAACCTCTTGCAAGGAGCTTTTCTTCCCAGTTTGCTTTAAATCTCCCATTTTCTTGGTACCCTGATAATCTTGTTTCTGGACCCATGAGGTTCTTCCCATATTCCTATTTGACGTATTAATGGAAAGTGCTGAACTTCCCCCACACTGGGGACTGGAAGAATTTTTTGAAGTCATTGGAAACGAACCCAGTGAAACTCCCAACGAGGCAGAAGGTCTAGAGACAGGTGTAGACTCCAGCACTGGGAGAGGTGGCGCGGGAACCCTCAACTCGCTGCCCGTCAGCTGAGAATGATGCACCTGAGAAAGATTAAAAGGCGGAATTTTAATAGTCGTGCCAGGAGTATGATCTTTGTTTATGTTTGCACTTGCACCAGATCCGACCTGCTGATGCTGCAACTGATGTCTTTGATAGGGCAAAGTGCCTGTATATGTTCCAGCAAGCATCTTTTGCTGCAAGGTTTCATTTGCTTCACCAGATATACCAGATTTACTGTCCCAATGGCCTCTGCTAGAAGGCTGCACAGAAGAAGTGGGATTTAACCATGTCTGCCCCTGAGTAACTATTTGAGCAGAATTGCCGTAACCAGAATAACCTTGCCCAGTACCTCTAGATCCACCACTGACATGCTGTGACAGGTTCTGAACCCTTTTGTCAACAGGTTCCACGTTTGCAGCCAAATCTCCCATTGGATGATACTGAAATTTGCGAACCCCATAAACCTTCCGACCAACTTGACTCATGGATTTTTTGTTACCCTTCCCCAAAGAACGAGAATCACTAGGACTTGACAACAAAGTCTCTCTTGGAAAAATTTGATGTGATCGGTTAGAGTTGTAGCTATCATTAGAGATTTCTTTCTTGTTCCCCTGATTTTGAAAATTTGTCGTAGTATCATCTCCTCTGTATTTAACCAAGGAATCAACATGGTTTCCGAACTTATTATGATTATTATTTTGGACCTGCAGGTTTGCTGGCTGATTGACCTTGGCCAGGTCTGAATTCGGCCCAGCTGTAGACTTCCTCATGTAAGAAGATTCTCTCTTGGCATCATGATTATCACAACCATTCAACATCCCACCATCATGATCCCTCACCAGATGCATTCCTATGTTAAGATCATTTGTTTGATTGTGTTGCATGGTGCTATTGTTCTCATGCACTGTCAGTGACACAAATCCATTAGCCGATGGTATCTCTCTCGTACTCAAACCATTCTGTCTATTCCGAATTTGGTTTTCAGTGTTATCAGATGGAAATGTATGCCCTTGGATCCAAAAGCCATCCATGTTTTGAGCATTTAACCCTATGTCCCCAAAATGAGCAGCATTTTTTGACTCATAAACTGGACCAGGCCAAGCTGCTCCAGCAGATTTTTCTGGATGCATGTGCGACTGCACCGGATAACTATCTTCAGCAAGTGTGTGTGGCATTTGTTCAGAGCTATGATTTAACCATTTGATAGATCCTCCAGGAGGCTGGCCAGCATATTCACAAGAGGCACTGTCACCGCTTCGATTCATAGTTGAATCATCAAACAACTGAAGGGGTCTTGAAGTCACAGAAGAGACATGGTGCATATTTTGATCACCCCAATCTTTTCGTTGTTTTGAACTGCCACCCGTAGTTGCATCCAGAGCCCCAGTTGGCATTTGTGTCATATGAGAACTTAAACCACTCCACTCATCCTGTATCCCAGTGTCATTACTAGAAGTTTCTGCCACTGCGGACTGCATCAGTGCACTCCAGGTTCCACTCTGCATAGAAGAAAACCCATCGAAGGGTTCATAGCCTCCTGTAACGGTGCTACTACCACCAGAAGAAGCATCCAAACCATTGTTCTCCTGTGTATTTTCAGGCCAATCTGCTTGCTGCTGCTTCCAATGAAAATCATCAGCTGATGCATTCACCTGAAAAGAATTTATTTATGGATATTAATTTAATAATTTATTTAAAAAAAATTAAAGCTTGTGGCTGAATTGGCTTGGCACAACTGGATATATATCAAATAATATCCAGCCTGTCCTATGTAGCTAATTTTGTGGGTCCTCGATGATCAGGTTTGGCGTGCCTGGCCTGACAATAAATAGGCCTGGCAACCTGGCCAACATTTTATAACCCTATGCCTAAACAAGGCTTTTCAAGGCTTTTCCTTAAAAACTAAGGTTTTGAACTGAAGTGCCATCTTGCAGAAGATTTACCACCCACGAACGGGCTATTGAAGGTTGGTGACTTGGTCACTAACCTTGGTTAACATGTCAGCAGGAATATCAGAATATTGACTGAGACCACCCCATATGCTAGCAATTGGAGTACCATAGAGAGACTGATCAAGTTGATCAGGAACGAACCCCGTTGAATGTGGTACCTGACCCTGCTCAAGCGATGAAATAAGCCCAGCAGGGTATCTTTGCGCTGCAGGGGAACCACCATCCTGGGACCAGTTTGTGTTACTAACCATAGGCATTTCTGAAGTAGTCGGTACTTTAGAATCACCTCTCATGTGCTCGGCTGGCCAGAAATTACTAGATGCATTGTGAATATGTAACTCATTACCAAGTCTTGGTAACAGATCACCAGTTGACTGATTTGAGGTAGCGGATAGCTGGTTCATCCGGTTCAGTTCTCTTGATTCTTGATCTAGTTGCCGCTGCTTCTGAATGTCTTGCAACTGGTTATACATAATTTGCTGTTGCCATGCCTGCATGTCAGTAACCCCCATTTGCAGCCTTGGCCCATGTAGCGGCATCCCTGGTTGTGGGGCCCTCGTGATTTGTTGTTGACCACCGAGGAAATTAAAACTCATAGGACCAATTTCTGACTGTTCTAAGTTCTTGACAAGGCAGGACTGAGTTCTGGAGCATTCCTTAGCCAAGGTTCACGAAATGATAAGCCTCTCGATGCAAGATTATGTACCCGATTTTGCACACCCTCCGCGAAACTCACCCCGACACTGTCCTGTATGACCTTGTTGCTCATGCAAAAACGACCCATTCAAACTCAGATGCTGATTTCCAGATTGCCTAACACTTAACTCAAGCATAGCGACAATCATGCAATACCTAAGCCAGGTCGCATTTCTGAAAAGTGCCACCCATTGCTTACCACAGAATCTGCAGAGACCAAAATTTAAAGCAGGAAATTATTTACCGAGGAGAACGGAATGAAATCAGATAAATAGTGATTAGATTCAACACTATCTTGTGCCATATCTTCTGACATTTTCCCATCCTTCCTTACCACCTCTGCTTCCATAATTGCCTCACAGTAACTTACAAGTATCACTCAGCACTTCTTAATATTACACTTTAATCAGAACTAACTTTCAAAATATCTCTTTCATTTATTTCAAACAAGTTAGAACCATCTGCCTATATATGTGCTTCATACTACAGTCCAAAGCATAATCCTTCAAAAGCAAGTACATAATTGAATATGAAATACATCTACAGATTGAAGATCTAACCTGATATCAGGGGATTGTAATTCTTCAAATCGGAAATGGAAAGGATCTCAATCTGTCTTTGGTTTCGAGTCCATGTATTGGTGTCAAAAAAAAAGGCCAATTTCCACGAGCAACTTGTGGCTAATGCTGCCCGTTGGACAAGTTGCCCTGCTCGAAGAAATTGTGGACCTTGTCGTCCACTTCATTACCAAGCACAGATAACTCAACCTGCAAATTTGCAGCAGCTGATCCTTTATTAGATAAGAGACATTCAAGATAGAAAAAGTTCAACATTCAAAACTTCTTTGTTGTTACTATGATTCAAAATATAGTACGCAAAAACTGTACCAGAGAACATGAAACTGAAGCTCAAACCAAAACTGGTATCACTAGTTTTCTCCAAGCATATGTTGCTGCAAACTCTGCTTCTGTAAATAAAAGTGTTTCCAAATTCAACAATCTGAATCTCCAAAGCGTCAACCTGCATAAGATCGTGATTCGTGAGGAAGCATAAATATAGTTATGATAACAAATACCTGTGTAAGAATGATATGAGTATCCTGATCTCACCACATCGACACAAGGTGCCAGACCCTACTACGAGGTGGGGGTACGTGATTTTAAGTAAAGCCAAAACGTGACAAAGGTCAATTACATTGATAAGAATTAAGGTAGAAACTGCTAGAGTGTTGACAGATGGGGATAAGTGAGTTGGAAAAGACAACACGTGATCAAGGCCTCTTGCTGAATAGAAGATAGTGTTTAGCGCTTTGATATTCTACTTTTACATCAATGATTTTACATGATAAACACAAAAAATATAATATTATGATCTGATCTAACGTGATCATAAGCATGTGGAGTACACACAATTTATACAAATATTAACGTTGTAATGTGCTAATTATGAGCTGGGAATGTGTGCTAGTGCGGACATGGAAAACGTATTGCATCCTTTTTATTAGTGAACAACATATATTACACACAAACTGTATACAGACATATATAAACCATATATCTAATTTGACACTACGTATTATTAGTAGCTAAACAACTATCTATGGAGTATGGATCAAGGTTTATACCCTCCATGAACCGATACGTAAATGTAAGGATTGTCCCTACCTAGGTTATGCCACTAGATTCCTTTATAATCTAAAGTTGAATGTTTTGTTCTTCATTGAATTATGTTTAGTTTAGCTCCAACGGATACCACCTCATGATATGACCAATGAGCTAAAAACATTATGCAACCACAACATGCGCATGCAACCATCAAAGGGTTAATATACAATCATTTAGTCTAACACTTGAGTCTTGAACATACTTACTTGTATAAAATGTAAGATGATTACCAACTCAGACTAACACGTAATAGAAGTAGATCTCACCCCTGGGGGGTTTGGGGATAAGCTTCTTCTTCATGAGGTTGTATGATGAAAAGTTAACAGAACAAATCCTCCAGTATCTGGAACGCTGGTCCCTGTCATTAAGTAAAGAAGAGAATTTAAGTCAGATGAAACACCAATTAGGCAATTACTGAAATCAACTGAGTAATACATATCCGTCAGTGAAGAGGAGAGAAGCCAGCAACTATATAATGTTTAACCATCTATGCACACATTTCCTCCGTTTCACAAGGGCTAATCTAAGTTCGATGAAAAGCAAAGTTGCAAGCTCAAAGCTGTAATGAATTTGCCTATCAAACAGGGTGATTAAGTCCAAGGACACAAAGCAAAATCTATGGAAGCTCTTAAAAATGCAGAAATGATGACTCTGTTGAGCTTCGGCAGCATGCACGGAAATACTTACAGCTGATTCTAGACTAAATACTAAGCTACAACTAATCAAGTGCTTATACAGATTTTAAATTGTGTTAGAATGGAATCAACGAAAGAATGAATGCTGGTCCCTGTCAATAAGTAAAGAAGAGAAATCAAGTCAGATGAAACACCAATTACTGAAATCAACCGAGTAATACATATTCCTCACTGAAGATGAACTTTATAATATTTAACCATCTATGCACACATTTCCTCCGTTTCACAAGGGCTAATCTAAGTTCAATGAAGAGCAAAGTTGCAAGCTCAAAGCTGCAATGAATTTGCCCATCAACCAGGGTGATCAAGTCCAATATAAGGAACACAAAGCAAAATCAATAGAAATAAACTCTTAAAAATGCAGAAATGATGAATCATTGTGGAGCTTCAAAGCATGCAT
The DNA here is from genome assembly GCA_023531295.1 of Papaver armeniacum. NCBI lineage: Eukaryota > Viridiplantae > Streptophyta > Magnoliopsida > Ranunculales > Papaveraceae > Papaver > Papaver armeniacum. The sequence continues at coordinate 109,936 of JAJJWW010008319.1, read as the reverse complement.
GGAAATAGTTACAGCTGATTCTAGAGTAAATTATAATTTCTAAGCTACAACTATCAACTATCAAGTGCTTATACAGATTTTAAATTGTGTCAGAAAGGGATTAACGAAAGAATGAATGAGATAAAATTAAGGTAGAAACAAGACTGAACCACAAATCGATATTTGCCCAGGCAGGATAATAAGATTTTAATCAATAAAGTGAGTGATCTAAATGAGTCAGCTCATCATAGTATGCGTATTGGACCTATTAATTGGAGGATCTCACCATCATAGTATGAGTATTGGTCTTATCATAGATACAGACAGTATTTCTCAATTCATGTAAGCATCTCACACTCAAAATTGAAATCACAACACTAAAAATTCAATTCAATCAAACAAACAAGCAATTGAAACGAGATCAGATTGATACACATTCCAATACAGAATTCGGCACAAACAAAAATTACAGAAATAAAAACCCAATCCAAATTCGACAAAAGATATAACTAGGGCTGAAAATGGAGACAGACGGCAGACTTACTCACTTGGTTTAAATTTGAATCCAAAAACATCATCATCTTCTTCCTCCTCCTCCAATTCCTTGGTACTACCGCTGAATTTCGATCCTAAATGTCGATCGGAATTTGTACTTGAAAGGGAAAAAAAAAAGAGAAGCGGAGTTTCTGAGAGAAGAGAGAGAGCATTAGATGTAGTGGGAAATTTTACAGGAGCTGGCCTGATGATGAGAAACGAAGAAACAGTCCGGGCCAACCCATTTTGATTTGGATCCCGAACCTTTCCTGATGCATGGCATAGGCCCGGGACCTGTCCTCCGACAGATCCAAAGTCACTAGGCATACTTCTCTATCTTTTTGATACAAGATCCCGAACTTTTCCTAGGGGTGGGACTTGGGTTGGTTGGGCGGGTTCGAAGGCTTGGCCGAGGAAGACCCGAGCTAGGAATTCTTTGCGCAGATTGCCCATCGAACCCGTGGAACCCATTGAGGTGTTTCCCAAGTCCGCCCAAGTTATGTTCCTCGGGTTCCCCGGGTTCCTCGGGTCGGCCCAAGTTCCAAGTTATAATAATAAATTTAGTAATAATAAAATTTAGTTGCTCCATTTATTTTAAATTTTCAAATAACCGAAAATTATTTACAATAATATAAACTTTTTTCATATTGAATGATTAATGAGATAGAAAATAATAATATATATAATTAAATATATAAAAATAATAATTACATGTAGCTCTTGGTTGGCAACCTAGCAACAAAGTCGGGCCCCAACTCCTCTTTGAATTGTAACACCTAAACGATAGAAAATGAAACTACCAAAACCACTACTAGCATCATTACTAACTATACAGTTCCTTAAACGCTTAAAAACCAGAGTGTCCTCACCAAGCTCCCTAAGGTAGAGAAGGCCAAAGACACCCAAACCATAGCCATGAGCCGCGCACTTGTCCAAGTATTTGGCCCGTTTTGAAATCGCACCGAAAATGGCCTTACCGGGGCGAAGGAACGGACACCATCACCGATAAAAGGAGAGACACACCTGTAACGTCCAAACAAACATCTTGCCGTTTTCCCGATTGAGGACGAGGATATCGGCAGGTTTTAGATCTTTGCCATCATCCGACCGAAGACCTGAGAAACCTCCTTGCTTCGCAGCACGTTGTCTTTGTAACAAATGTCAAAGACGACATCTCGAACCACATCATGACGAAATTTATAACCAATATCTTTAGCACAATGAAGCGCGTGATCTCCAAAAATGTCCATAGACTTGTTACAACTTGGACATAAGCTATTCTCAACAAACAGAGGAATACCCAAACGATAGCAAAGCACGGCTCTAAATTGTCTAGGTCCAAGACATTGGTTGAGCCCACTAATGGGCACCACCAAAAGATAGTCCTGAGCATGCTTGATACGATTACATTGCCATAGGATGGAATCTCTTTAGGACATATGAAATTGGTCTCAGGATTTGCTTCTTAATCATGCGTCAAAATAAACAAGCGCCATGGAATGCATGGAAGGGGGGGGGCAGAGTCATCGACACAATACGTAGACGGTAATCCACATACCTGGGTGAAGGTCTGAAGAGCCAGCTGATAAGCTAAACCTTTGTCCGCTGAGAATAAATTACCAAGGATCGTTTTCTGTACTGAAGTAGTCTGACTTTGAGAAGCAAGATAACAGTAAGCACGAAGCAAATCTTAAATTTGAAGCAAGATAACAGTAAGCATGAGATAGATATAATTTATATTTTTATTAATAAATTTGAAGATAATATCTTAAATTTCTCTAAATAGATGATAATACCAATTATAAAAAATATCTTATATATAGTTCTTCGGGTTGGGCGGGTTGTTTGGGTTAAAAATATTTGTGCCCATGCTTGCCCAAATTTAACTCGGGTTCATAAAATTTATGCCCGAGCTTGCCCAAAGTTTTGAAATACGTTGCCCATGTCCGCCCAACATTCGGGTTGGGCATGGGTTGGGTGGGTTGACCCAACCCAAGTCCCACCCCTAACTTTTCCTGATGCGTGGCACAGGCCCGGACCTTTCCTGATACATGGCATAGGCCCGGACCTGCCCTCTGACAGATCCAAAGCCACTAGGCATACTTCCTTGATCTGTTTGATACATGACATAGGGAGAAAAAAAAACGGTTCAGTCCAAAACCCCCGAAAAAGAACAGATTAGTCCACTCAGTTCCAACTAAGAACAGATTAGTTCAGAAAATGTATAAAGACGCTGCTGACCTCCACACATGTTTCATAAAGCACACGTGCGTGCAGTGGAAACCGTTTTTTGTAATCGACACATTCAACGTGGACGTGACACGTCAGCAATTTTAAATAAAATAAAAAATAATTAAAAATAATTTATCTTTTAAATCGCTCGTCCAAAATCGACAAACTTTATATATTTGGAAAGCATTTTCCGAGAACTACAAAAAGAGCACCCATATGACTATATAATTTTCATTTTTAAAAAAATTTCATTTACATTTGTGTGTACAATTATGTACACCGCCGCAAAGATCCAAAAAATCCAAAATCCATGATAGCGATCGTCACCCTAGTCCGAACAGACTAAGAAAAATATCATCCATGCCAAGCTTCAGTTGGATAACATCCATATTAGCCGGACTGCATCGAGGATAAAACAATGAACATAAGAAATCGCAGCTTGAAAAGAAAGTGATTATCCTTTCACCAACATCCACATAAGAAAACAAAGCAAAAAGGCGATCAAAATAAAAAGTTAGTTTATGGTCAGAGACACAATCCATGTGGGCATTACTACACAAACTTAATATGGCTTCAAAATATCCCAGTACAGTTATTCATTGCACTTTACTGAAAAGAAGATTACTAACATGCACAACAGATCAATCATACTCACACCCAGACCTACTTCTTCATGAGAAGTATATTGGTGCATCAATATATTCATCCATGTGAAACATTCCTAAAACTAATCCTTCATAGCCACAAACAAACCTACTTTTTCATTGAAAATACACTGGTGCACCAATATGTACACCCCTGCAAAACATGCATAAAATCGATCATTCATATCCATATTTGGGCACACTTTTTCATGGGAATTATACAGGTGCATCAATGTGTACACCCATGCAAAACATGTAGAAAAACGATCATTCATAACCACACACAAACCTACTTTTACATGGGAACGACAGAGGTGCACCAATATGTACACCGCTTCAAAACATGCATATTTGCTTAACAAGCATCATGGGAATGACAGAGGTGATCCTGTTTACATCAAGCATCTATGATAACCTAGTGCACTAAAAAGTACACTGCGCATAACTGGTATACAAACAAGTACACCTCGTACATCCTGTATAATAAAAACAATGCACATAAAGATTATACCGGTATTTAACCTTTAAAAAGAATATCTTCACAAATTTCACAAGGAAAGGAATAATGGTTAAAGAAATCACAAATTAAGAATTTACCTTGTGAACTTTACTATTCAAAGATGTAACTCGTTTTCTTGTTGACGATATCGTTATCTACAAAAAGAAAATATAGGAAATGATGACAATCCAAGAGATGAAAGAAAATATAAGACAAATAAAGTAGAAAAACAAGGCGGTAACTAGAAAATAGCAGTGAGCATAAAGATCTCTTGCACATCGACCATTTAAAATAGCTTTTTTATTGATTATGGACTTTTCAAAAAGAAATCATGAGCTATTGAAATTATTGGTGATTCATGACATGTATTCAACTCAATAAAAAAAAGTCTAAGGATGCCAAAAATTCACCTAAATTAGGAATCCATGAAGAAAGTATTTGTTATAGATATGGAACAAAAGTTAAAAATGGAAGTGAGTCTAGTGTTAGATTAGCATGTGTACGACTAATTATGTACATATTAACAAATCAACAAGTGTATAATTGGTGCATATTAACATATAAATGGGTGTATAATTTTGTACACATTAAGAATCAACGCGTGTAGAACTATGTTCACATTAAGTACCACAAAATATGCATGTTTTTTAAGTCAGTACGCTTCTAGAACTAATACATGTCACACTCAATTTATTCTACAGTTAACATATAATAAGAAATACCAACAACACCTAACTTCTAGGAATTCTTCCAAAAACTATCAAAGATAATTCATCTAAAAAAATTGAAATAGCAAACCATATAAGATGGAAAAGGAAAGACTACGACGATGCAACCAATTACTAAATAGGAAAACTTATGTGCACATAAACGATCTACATGTGTAAACATATGTGTACATTAACGATCAATGGGGGGTATAATTATGTACACAGTAAGATCAACAATACATTAAAGATCAACATGTGTACCATCTGTTACACCCATTTTTAACAGCAAAACAAGTATGTGCACATAATTGTACAATTATGTACACATACTAATCAACATGTGTACCATCTGTATAATTGTAATGTGTACCCACTAAGTTGATCTTTAATGTGTACCCACTATGTATTTTAAAAGTCAACGTGTATACCCACTAAATATGTACCCCAACATAACATGTATACCCATGTGTACAATTATGCGCACATTAACGATTAATAGGTGTACAATTATGTACACATTAAAAGCCAACGTGTCTATATAATTGTACACATCAAGAATCATGTGTACAACTATGTACACATTAACAATTTAAAATCAACACAATTCAGTTACCAAAAATTGAGATAACCAAGCACAAGATATTAAAATAGTTAAACATCAAAATGAAATTTCCTGAAACTTTATGAAGAAAGTGAAACATTGACCACATGAAACCTTAAATTTGATGGATTTTTCTTTCTTACCCATAGTACCAAAAAGTTACATGAGCACTAGCCATCCACTTCCATAACCAGTCCTTCTAGAAAATCAAACTACCAATAATGTTAAATTGTTAATACCAAATGAAACCTAGGCACAAAAAAAAAACTGAAAAAGGAAGTGCTACTGTAACTTAGCCGTCATAAGCTTACGCCCTTATTTGTACGCACACATAAGCTTATCCCTTCATTTTTTTTTTCCAAGGTTCACCAATTTGTACACTGTGCTTTTCACATGCCAGTGTTGCTCCTACATTAATACTCATTTGAGATACAAGAAAAAAAAAAGCAACAAAAAACATGTTTACTCAAATGATCTTATCTGCAAGCTTAATTAGAAGACTAAATAAATAAACCCATATATAGTTAAAAAAGAAAGAATCAAATAAACAAAGATCATAAGATGCAACAGTATTAGCACATGATTAAAGAAAGAATATCTATATCAGAAGCATTTAAAATAAACTATTCTGCAGCACTTACCGCATAAATTTATCATTTAGGAAGATAAATGTGTTCCAAAGACCTTTGCCGTAAAATCTGGAAAGCCAGTAGAAACCACGATCTGCCCAACCCAAAAGTTGAAGCCAACAATACTACTTAGTAAAAGTTCCCGTCATACAGATAAAATGCAGCGTGAAGTTCTAAATAATCTTCCCAACTGATCATTACCAAAGCAAACTTTGAGTCTTTTTCCCGAAATGTTGCGTCCACCTGATCGCGTTGTTAAGCAGGCTGCACAAAACAATAAGATGGGAGCTAAAAGTTGAATACCAAAGATTTGTTGTTTGTAATAGTACAAAGGAAAATGAAACAAAGAGCTTGAATCAGGTTGAGTCTCTTTACTAGAAGTCCTAGTTTCCCGCTATATCTTAGAAATATTTTTTAGAACGACACTCCTTAATCATTTATCTGTGGTCGTATCTCCCACTAACTGTTCATGCTCAATAAAAAATTTAGGGAAGAAACGAGACCAACATTAGTGATCATAAGTTTATGTAAAATATCTTGAAGAACTTTGTAGTTCTGAATCACATCATATTCATTTTTATCATCAAAATTGACCTTATGCACAGGCACCGAAGATGAACATCATCTACTAATTGACATCGAATCGCTCCTGATGCAACTTGTGTCTGATTAAATCATACCAAGATTCATAATCTAGATCCAAATTATTGTTACAAATCAACAAAAATACATGTTCAACTTTGAAATTTTAAGATGGAGAGTAAAATTAAAATAAAATTGAGATGATTCCAACTTAGTTTTTCTTAAATCCGAGATCTTTGTAAACAGATCGAACCAAAAAATTTGAAGAAAAAGTAAAAAAGAAATCAATCAAATAAATAAGAAAATGAAAAGATCGAAACTCTAACCTGTATTACGAATCTCCGGTGAAGAACAACAATACTAATAGTAATCGCCTCCGTGCTCCGTCTCTGTATATCCCTCTCCCAAAAAAAAAAAAATGAATATCCTAAATGTGAAAAATGAATATCGGAACATAGAAAGGGTAATGAGGGTAATAAAAAAAATAATCTATTTTCTGGATCTATGAAATTTGGACTAACTCGTCCATATTTGGACTATACTTGTTGGACACGGGGATTTTTGGACTAGAGAGTACTAGGCTTCATATGAGTGGACTAAAGCGTCCTAAGCCCAGAACTTTGGGACTAAACGTCAATTTCTACATGACATAGTCCCGTGCTTTGACATATCTAAAGCCACTAAGCATGCTTCCCTGAACAAACTCAGCCCAATCCATAATAATAGGAGTTTTCATGAGATTTCCAAACTCTCGATGGGAGGTTCGATCCGCTAACCTTAAATATGAGAGTCAGGCTCCTGGTCAACTGGGCTAATCCATGTTGGTTCTATTAATTAAAGTATATTTTTTAAGAAGCGATGAAATTGGGTAATTTTATTTGTACGACAATATTACAGACCGTAACCATGAATAATATTTGCTAACGAGGATTGGTTTGGTGTCATGTGGGGTGTCAGCCAAAGAATTATGGTTGAGCATTTTGCTTCGTTGTAGCTTAGTTGTAGATAAGTGAAATGAGAATGAAGATGCACCTTATTATGGGGGAGGAGCATCCCTTAGCTTAACTACATGGAAACTGTAAATAGCAAACGGAAACTCAACTTTCGTATACTATTTTCTAAATCTGATATTTCGGCTATATAGGGAAATCTTGGAAATCGTAAAACTTAGTGTGCTAACTACAAGAATTGGATAGAGTAAATAATCATACGGAAATTCAATCTATTTTATTGCTTAGCTTAAGGAATATGGATGGATCGCATCTGATCAACTTTTTTCTTCTTATATAGCGAAACGAAGAGAAACCACCACATTAAAGCCAAGTGAGGGACCATAGTAGTTGGATTTCTCTACAATTAAGTTATAGCTAAGCAAAATCATCAACCATAATGCTTGGCCTCAAGAAAAATCTCCAAAAGGGTGTTGAGCAATGTAGACGCACATATGTATGCATCAGACTCTCGTCCTATTTTTGGATGCACGCATCCCCACATCGAACACACCGGTAACGTTATATGACATGTCACGCACTACTTTAATATGCATGTATGTTAATAATGTCAAAAAAAAAAATTACATATTATTTCATTGGTATGTATGTTTACTGTTAAACAAAACTGTTATTTACCAACACTTTATTAGCATTATAGTGAAATTACATTCATGATATATAAATTTTAATGGAAATATCACTAACTTCGTAACGTATCTGTATCCTAGTTAACGAAAATATCAGTAACCTCACAACGTATAATAAGTATCCCAGTTTTTTAGAAATTGGCAGTTTACGCGTTCGTGTCGCGTTATATCCCATCAATCCTGCCTAGGTGTTGAGGCTCGAGAGGAAATGCTTTTGGTTCATCAACATTTAATGGATTTTCTAGGTAAGAAAGTAATCCACCCACGCTATTATTTTACATTCTAGGGGTAATTTTTTCATGAAAATGTAAACGGTAATGGATTTTTAAACTAATATTATCGGGATGCGTTTTTCTTATAAAATTCTACATACATACTAAAAATGGGTGAATTTCGCAATATCAAATATATCATTGTCTACCAAAACCCTGAAGATTTTCAAAGTTGCAAAGTGCTTATTGCTTTTCTGACATGTCTGCTATGGATGCTGAAGTAAGAGAGTATAATTTAGGTGTTACTCTGGCTAGAGACCTGAATCTAGATAAAGTAATCGCGGATTGTGATTCTGAAGGTGTTTATAATGGAATCAATTGTCCAATCGACCAAAGAAAATCATTTTGAATTTCAAATCAATTCTGAGAAATGCTAGTCATATAGTACACGTTTTATATAAGAATACTAGATAACCGCCACGACGGTGGGGAGGGCTGAACGAAGAAAAAAGGAAACAATGTTACAATTGGACTGTAAAAGAAAATATGTGCCTAAAGTGAAAGACCCTCCTCAATGTACATTACCTTTACTCATGCTTAACGAAAAGTAAAATGATCTATTTCATTAATAAATGACATCCTTCAAGAAAAATATACATTAGGCGGCTAAAAAAATTAGATGGACTAAATTATGAAAAATCAAAAGAAAAAAGGACTAAAATCTTAAATTTAGTGGATTAATTAAACATGAAACAGGAAGGAAATAAAGAGCCAATTAGCGATTCTATGATGAAGAAAAAAATTGTTGGGGTGGGGTGGTGGTTGGTAGGGCCAGGTCTAGCACACCACTGGTTGAGCTAATGTTATCTACCCATCTTAGTTTAACGGTTAAAAATTCATTGGCATTCGGCAACTAATTTTCAAAATAGTAAAAAGAATTTGCATAACTAAAAAAATTTATACAAACAGGAGTAGGCTCAATATGCTTCTCTAAAGGAGTATTAATACAAAAGGAAAATTTGTGTGTCTCCTTGACCGACAATTTCTCTCTTCTCATTTTTTTAGAAATAGTAACTGTTATATGATTACCATTTCTTTCAACATGAGTAACGATCTCCGACAATTAAAAGATGATAAAATAAGTTTAATATATCTAATAACTTTCTATTCTCCCAACTAACAAATAAATTCTCCATTGTAATAGACTTGACTACAGTTTCTGCATCTGTTATTATGTGAATCTTACTAATATTCAAAGCTTTAACCTGTCTCAAAGCTTCTAAAATAAGCATGCACTCCCCTGCTTCTGGGTCCATTATTGATGAGTTTTAGAAGTGGTAATAAAAATATCCGGTTCTCAGATTTGTTGGGATTTGATTTTAAACCCAATTTTTTATACTAAAATAATAAAAAATGATATTGAATGTGATATCAAGATTTTAAAAACGATGAAAAACTGACATAATTTTTTTTTGTATGTTTGCTAAGATTTTTGTTGGTTTTTTCTTCATCCTTGATTGATTTCCACTTAACTAATATTTCCCAGTTATATTTTGATAACCTATCAAACTATAACGAAGCTTATTACCAAAGTTAAGTTTCAGAGGTAATATTTTTTTTTTTTAATTTAGAATGAGATGTTTAATACACATGGATTTTTCGATTTGTCTGAAGTTGCATATTGCTCAAATTTGATTTATAAATAATTACCAATTACTAGTTCAACATAATATTGAAAAATATGAATAACAAAGCTTATGTATATTTTTTTTTGTTAGTTTTCTTATAAATTTCCTTTAGAAAATATATAAGTGTGTAAATATTTTTCACTGTATCTTATCATATCAACAACAAAGCATGTGTATATTTCTTAATTTTATTTTACCTAAATACCTTTTGGAAGTTATATTAGTGTGTAAACATTCTTACTTCACCTTATTTTAGCAATTGTGTTGGTGTGGACTGTGGACATACACTTTTTTCTCTAATAGTGTTGTAACTTATGATATTTCGGGCTAGAAGTTCTAGTTTCTGTTCAAAAACTTATCTTACAAAAAACAAATCAACAAACATGGTGTAGATATTTTTGTTAGGTCATATCGTGTTTTTCTTTTCTTTTTTGTGCTTTCATGTTAACCAATATATTTACAATAAATCCAAACTTTTTTTAAGGGAAGCCTTTAACATTTTAAGAAATTATTTTAATCGAAAAATAAAGTAAAAAAATAAAATTTAAGCATTGTATACTTAACTTCAATGATTACCATGCCTAGTTATTTTCATTTTCCTTTATAAAGCCTAATTAACATTTGAAAAACAACTCCTTACGGTGATCAAAGAGAAAATACTAAATAAAAGGGACAACGACTTATATTATTGATCCATTTTTCAAAACAAAAATCAACTTGATCGATCATCAAATCCACCAATCGCAAAAATCATATAGGGACTACCTATACCAAACCTTATGCCGGTTTGATAAGGAATCCCAGTGGAATTCAGCAATGTATCTATATGACTTGAACTACCATCCCATTCGATCCAACCTTTAGGATGAACTAAGTGATCTAAATATGATTTCATTATCACAGTTCTCCATATGCCTTCCATGGAGTAATCTAAAACTCGAGAAGCGGTAAGTTAGTTTCTACCAAATGTTGGAGAACTAAATATAGTATAATTGCCATCAATAATTACACCCTGAAACGATTGTAACATCTCTTCCTTCTCCTACGAAATAAATTTTACTTTTATCTTTAAGAATATAATAAGATTTGCATAATAAACGCCCTGTTTGATAGGAATGACGTATCTATTAAAGATTTGGTTGTAGAATGTTTTACAGCCTCTTGTATATTGCTAAAATGTCCATATCCATGTTTAGACACCGTGAAGTCATACTCAGTAACCGAATTTTAAACAACCGATAGGATTTTGATGTACCATGTTGGAGCTCCCAACAAACATTCTTTCGATTTTTTATCAAACTTGAAAAGAATTAAACGATAATTACTAACATGTTTATAAGTATCAGTGATGGAATAAGAACTTTGAGCCAATGTGGTTGTTTTGAAGATTGAGGAAACACAAAAAAAAAAAAAAAAAATTACCGGAATGGAAATGTAGTAGCTAGGGATTCATATATATATATATATATATTACAAGTATATGTGATACACGTGGTATCACATATAAAATGATATAAATCTTTCTTGTTGTTATGTTAGATATGGTGTAGGTATCACATATAAAACGATATAAATATTTCTTATTGTTAGATATGGTGTAGCAGCTTCATATAACATATATATATTAGAATAAAAGGACATATTTCCTATCAAACCTGAAATACTAGCTTGTTTCAAAGGAAAAAAAAATCTTTAAAAGAAACAAATTAATACAAGAAACATCAATTTTACAAAGTTGTTTTTATTTGTATATATTTTCATGTTCAGCATCTATATTCTTTTTTTCTATGAAATAATAGAATTTATTTATTTTTAAAGCCTCGGTTTTTGGTGTTTCTCCTAGAGCTCCTTGAAAGTTTTCCACCACTATGCATGTAGAATGAGATACTCGTTGAGTATGATGTAATTCGGAAATCTTTGTTTAAAAACGGGTATGTAGTTTGAATGCTTAATGGAGAAAACAAGCTATGTGGATCCCACTAAGTTGTCATGCATGTCTCATTCGATTCTTGTATAAGTGTGTTATTGTAATGTAATTCCTAAATAAATTCAAATGACCTTGCAAAATCTCGCATGCTTATCTACCTATTGGTTATTTAAGGTTGTAGTTGACGATTAAGGTTGTGATGGTTAACAAAATGTTATTATGATCAAGACTCAATCATTCACATTAAATGGGATTTATTTTCTTACTAAATGTGTCCAGAATTAGTTTGGTTTGAAAACACATGTGTCCACGAACAATCAAATTAAAACTAATATCATCATAATGTGGAATGCAAAACCTAGCTCTTTTGTGTGGTTTATACTATAAATAACACTCAGGTTTGGTAACCTTACCTGATTGTACCAAACCAAAACAAACAACCACATAAAAGGACTGTTACATTATTAGTCAATTAGGGTTATAAATATAATTGTCCTAGTAGTCCTCGAAATCAATTTATTATTAAAAGATAATTTAATAAATTCCATCCATACTTAAAACAGTTGTCATATTGAGAGTTCCAAAGATTTTGTTATAGGGAAAGCTGATTTGTTTAGGGGGGAAGAATTTTAGGGGGGAAATTAATATTTTATAGCCATGTATAAGGGGAACTATTTAATGAAATTTAAGTTTTACATATTATATGTATGACTAAATTATCCTCTAGCCAGCCAACTTCGCATCGCTTCAAACACCATCACAACCAAGTCTTCACCATCGATCATTAACGAGTTACTCGTCCTTCATCAGAGAAAAAAATATTGGACTACATTTTCAAATCGAGTTGATACCCTTCTTAAGAACCGAAGACTAAAATTCAATTAATCAAATTTAGAATCCCACCTAATAGTTTCATCACCCGGAGAAGAAAATTCTTCTTAAATGAGTTGTCTAGTTTCTTTCTTTCTTGAGAATAAGAAAGACCAAAATTATGATACAAGTTATCGTAACTCCTCGTTTCTGCAAAAAGGACTATCTTCATTGTCTTGACTAAAAAACACCAATGCATATACACGTCCGCAGCATCAAGCATCATATAAATAGTAGTATGATTTATGAACATATCCATATGATTCTACCCATACCCGGAGTATGCCACAATGTCTAACAATGGCTTCTTTATGCTTCCTAAAGGGTATAACGATCCCTTAATAAGAAGAATCGGTAGGAGCCAATAACCAAGCATTAATATTAACTGGAACTTGGAAGTCTATAAGAATAAAAAAGAATTCAGATGAATTCGATCGTGAAGACAAGATTCATAGAAGAAATTGTTCCAACTGTTTTCATACCTTTTTTTATGTATAATTGTTCCAATTGTAGTCATCCCAATCGGCATCTTCATCATTCATGTCCTTTGTTGCGAGAAGTGGGGTAAATTATAGGGTTTAATCATGGAAGTCGTTTAGGGTTAATCATGACTGCAACTAACATATAGAATTACTTTGAGGGTATAGTAGTAAATATTAGTATTTTGTTAGGGGGAGAGATAATTTTCCTCTCCTTCCCCTTATTGACCTGTAGTTGCAGGAAATCCCACAACACACCCCTTATCATATCTTGATACTAATTTCTAGATCTAAACATATTAATCATCTAAATCTCAAAATATAAGTGCTAGAAATTTAAATAGACACACAAGATTTTTTACATGGTTCGATCAATGTGATCTACATCCATGGTTCTTCACTATGATTTTTGGAATTACATAAATATTACATTTAGAATCTCCATTAATGAGTATTTGGAGCTTTCTATATCTAGTTTTTGGGGAAGAAGATAATAAGGAAAATAAAGTCTCTCTTACAGATGTGTCTCCTCTACCAAGTGTATCCCCCTTCTCCCTCCTACCTTTCTCTTTATATAGGTGTTTACATAGTGGATAACACTCATATGTAGTGAGTACAAACTCATATTGTCACATGCTCCCCGCTACGTTCGTGCTCGCTACCTTCTCGCATTCTCTCACTACATTCTCGCAGGCTAAGGAAATGAATACATCTCGCACACTACAACCGTGTTTTGCGATATTTTGATCCTACATTTTGCCTCTTTTTTTCTTGAATATTTCTTGAAAAGCGATCTTTAAGAAAAAAATCCGTTGTTGTAGTAGTCTTTGATCTTTGTTGATGAAGGAACTACGCGAAAGAATACTTTTCTTAAAAATTTCGTACTTGCCTCTATTCTTTTGCGAAGTTCTGAAGCTTTGAGAAGTATATATGAAATATCATTTCTTGAAGTATGCGAAGTATGAAGTATCCTAGAAGGATTATAAGAAGTACTAATCCTCGAAATACAAGAAGTATCCGTTCTTGAATGCGAATAAGAAGCATTGTGAAATTATTACTCCATGCTCTCTGCCTCATGTTGTGCTGTAATGCAAATAAGAATTTAGATTAGTATTCAACATTTCTTTTATCAAAAATTTTCATTTAATTGCAAGTTCAAATCGTTTTTCTCTGTTTTGATTTCCTTTGTATAACTTGTTCCATCTCATTTGATAAATATCTTTCATGGAGATGATCCTAATGAGGTCTTATGCAGCCTGTTGATGGAAGGTCTTACTAGCCTATTGATGGAAGGTCTTATTTTGCCCCCTATTACTCTCCATGTTAAATATCATTCTCATTTTAAACAAAGCAAATATTCATGATAAATATATAAATTGATCTGTCTGCGAGATTTTTCTCGAATCTTTGTAATCTGCGATTGTATCACTATTTGTAAATCAAATCAAAAATCTTTTTATTCGTTGTAAAAGTAAAATGTTCAAGGAAAGTGGTACTTAGCTTTTGTGGTTTGCTATTGTTGTCAATCTCGCGTGAGAAATACGTTGCATGAAGTATAAATGTCGCTTAGCAAAAACAGATGCGAGAGGCAAGAATTGAACTCGCGACCTTCTGCTTGCTTATTCTCGCACCATACCAACTGTGCTAACCATCTCTTGCGAAATGTTTCTGCGAAATAATCACCTACTTTCTTCTTGCGAAATATCCATGCGAAAAATACACGTTCGTTGGGATTTGAACGCGCGACCATGAACTCATTAACTTCGCAGATGACCAACTGTGCCGCCTCTTGTTTGTGAAATAATGAAACAATATTGCGAAATTATTCATTTTTTCGCCCTCTGTAAAAAGAAGAAAACTATGCTCGCAGGCGAATTCGAACTTGCGACCACGAACGCACATACTGTGGACCAATTGTTCAAGAACCTCTCTGCGAAATTAACGCATAACTTTTTTCTTCATTCTTTTATTCGCCATTGAAAATGAGAAGAAAATGAAAAATATGTAGCTGTGCGAATTCGAACCCGTGACCTATTGCTTATTCGCTCCAACTCAAACCATCTATGCAAATTTCTATTTATGATAGAAATCACAGCGTCTGCCTCTTATCTTCTCTTCGCCTTCCTTTATTTCCTTCAATAATCTGCCTCTTGCTTTTTCTCCTGAACACGAAAATCTTCCATTGAAACCTTGGTTTTCTTCCCTGAGAGTGTAATTTCTTCCATGAAATTTCTATTTTTGAACCTAAACTTTGTAGATCTAGAAAAATATGAACAGTAGCTAATCTTCATGGAAACTTCTTGAACCAACAAGTTACAGAAAGGATAAATCCTTTACTCCTCCCTGTTTCTAGCACCAAAAATATAGTTGCAGGAAATCCCACAACACACCCCTTATCATATCTTGATACTAATTTCTAGATCTAAACATATTAATCATCTAAATCTCAAAATATAAGTGCTAAAAATTTAAATAGACACACAAGATTTTTTACATGGTTCGATCAATGTGATCTACATCCATGGTTCTTCACTATGATTTTTGGAATTACATAAATATTACATTTAGAATCTCCATTAATGAGTATTTGGAGCTTTCTCGATCTAGTTTTTGGGGAAGAAGATAATAAGGAAAATAAAGTCTCTCTCTCTCTCTCCCTCTCTCTTACAGATGTGTCTCCTCTATCAAGTGTATCCCGTTTCTCTCTCCTGCCTTTCTCTTTATATAGGTGTTTACATAGTGGATGACAGCTCATATGTAGTGGAGTACAGCTCATATTGTCACATGCTCCCGCTACGTTCTCTCGAGCTCTGCTACCTTCTCGCAAGCTCTGTTATCTTCTCGCATTCTCTGCTACATTCTCGCAGGCTAAGGAAATGAATGCATCTCGCACACTAACAACTCGTGTTGTGCGATATTTTGATCCCACATGACCGAAAGTCAAATAAAATATACCATAGTCAAATTATTTTAGCTTTTCCCCTAAACAAATCAGCTTTCCCTATAACAAAAATCTTCCAAAATCACATTGCAATTTACCAAGAAGAAGAAATAAAAACGATACCTTGATCGTTCGTTCATGTTGTGGAAAGATTGAATTATCAAATGGATTTTCAATCTCTATTTATCCAAATGTTTAGACAATGTCTTAATAAGCAGGTACAAGTAGTAAAGTGCGTATCGATTATTAAAATAAAAACTATCTATCTAATCCATTATTAAAATAAAAATTATTTCTCCAATAGAATCATTATAAATTAATGGTCCCCGTGAAAAGTGTGAAAAAGCGGGGGTCTAACAACCACACCTAATATTTCCTTTCGGCAATTTGTATGGGAAAACTCCAATATAATTCCAAGAGAATCAACTAGACAGTTAGACTCAATCAAGGAAAATACATCCAAGAGTTATATCTTTGTTTCTCAATGTAATCATCAAATCAAACAGATAGAAATCCGCGAGCCTGATTAATATGAGAAACAACTTGAACGGTACCAGAAGACCAATGTTCAAGTGTCAATCAATTTATATCAACAATGGTTGAACAATCTAATTGATTGAACTACGCACAACCTCGTGATATTTCAATTATATAAACAAATATAATGCGGAAAAAAATAACGTAAAACCGAAGTTTTATTAACGAGGAAACCGCAAATGCGAAAAAAACCTAGGGGCTTAGTCCGTTTGAACACCACACTGTATTAAGCCGCTACATGACTCTAGCCTACTACAAGTTAACTTCGGACTAGAATGTAGTTGAGCCCTAACCAATCTCACATTGATTAAGGTACGCCGCGTTCCTTACGCCTCGAATCCCAAAGAGGACTCTACGCACTTGATTCCCTTAGTTGATCTCACCCACAACTAAGAGTTGCTACGAACCAAAGTCGAAGACTTGATAAACAAATTTGTCTCACACAAAAAATTCTATTGAATAAATAAATCTATCTCCCACAGAAGTACATACGAGTTTTTGTTCCGTCTTTTGATAAATCAAATTGAACAGGAACCAATTGATACACCATACTTATATTCCCAAAGAAAAACCTAGTAATATCAATCACCTCACAATGATCTTAACCGTATGGAAGCGGAGCAAGGTATTGTGGAATCACAAACGATGAGACGAAGATAGTACTCAATACGATAGAACAAAGTAAGATCAGAACACGCAACTACAGAGAAAATAGTTGGTTATGGCTTCAGAATCCCAATGAAGTCTTTAAGTCGTTAACCTATAATGGTTTTAGAAAAAACTAGGTTAAAGGAGAATCAACTCTAGTCGCAACTAGTATCACACATGAGGTGCGGGGATTAGGTTTCTCAATTGCTAGAGTTTTCCTTGAAAACCTGATTAGATTCAAGCTAATATCTTTCAACCGTTAGATTGACTTAGCTTGTTACACACAAATGAAATGTGCCTTCATTTAGATATGGGTAACCGTAACTAAACGTGTACACTTAGTTGGCTCAACAATAGTTAACCAAAGTTAGCTATATGAACACTTTCATATCAACCTCGTTCATCTTAATCACAACTAGTTCAAATGACTCAAATGAAACTAGTTATAGAGTTGTTCAATTGTTTATATTCTCATAGAAGTATACAAGACACAATTAAAGCAAAATCGATTTTGATCCACTCGAATCAATTCATGAACATTATAGCGACGGTTTGCAAAGATTGCATTCCTTATTATATAAATGTATTTGTTCATGAACAAACCGATTTTAAAACTTAACCCACTCATGTACTGAAACGGGTACGTATACCTAGAGTTCCCGGACCTGGTATGTTCACCAGTATGCGTATACAAACGGTACGCATACTTTCATTTACGAAAAACATCAGTTGAAATCAGTACGCATACGTGTATGCATACTATGGTTCCCAGACTTCAACTGTTGAATCAGTACGCATACGGGTATGCATACTAAGTTCCCATACTTGGAATATATCTACAACAGTTAGCATAAAAGTACGCATATTGTGTTATGTCTAATCAATGGTTAATCGTTCTATACTCTCATTTTAATCATTGAAACATTGTAAGAAGACGGGAATAGCTGTATCACTCAAACTATTAGCTTCAAAGCAATTTTCAAGTGATCAATACTTTAGGGACCCTCAAGCTCGTCAACGCTATTTGACTGGTCTAGCGATGGTCAAGATACGATTTAGCCGCTAGTGACTCGATTAGTTTGACACGAATGTTAATTAATAAAATTAATCTAACAACGATTTAGATACAAAACTAGTATCGTTAGATAAGTCTCAAAAAGTTACGTGGGATGGACTACTCGAACGTGTCATTCTGGATACCGGACGAAGAGGATATCATCAGATATGTACGAAGGGTAAATTGTCATTTCTCTCATTGACCGCCTGGATGCCCTTATCAATTCAATGGGTACCATAATATTTTCCCTTGGCCTTATCTCAAGACCAAATCGAGAAGATATGTTAATTTCTTTCTTCTCTTCTTCTTTCTTCTTTCTTCTTTCTCATTATTTTTTTCTTCCTCCTCTTGTGTTCTTTCCTGCTGATGATTTGAGAGATTCTGAGATCGAGATAAGAAGAGAATTATCAAGAATTAAGTGTTGCTAGTGGTGTTCTTGTTATTTGATCGTGAGAAGAAGGAGAGATGACGATTTGTAGATAAAACAGAAAGTTATGATTTCTATTTGAAAGTGAATCTGATGCTATACATAAATGATTAGAAGTGGGTTTAGTTGATTGTGGAACGGGACGAGGTTAATTGGATGATATGGAGTTATTTGTGAAGAATTGAAGAGTTAGGGTTATGTTCTTCCCCAAAACAGAAATTAGGGTTTAATTGAGAACTGGTGGTGTTGATTCGAAGATTGATTCAAGGTCAGAGAAGCTTTGAGGTAATTTTTCTTCTCAGTGATTCTAGTAAAGTTATTTGATTTCCTATATCGAAGTTGTGTGATTTTCAATGAACTCAAAGTTGAGATAGTTATCACGGTTATGTGATAGAGATATAAAGTTCGGGGTTGATTTGAGTTACTGGTGAATTATATGGAACGACAGAGTAATATGATTATTATTTTGTTAAGTTGAGAATGAATAATCTGGTGATGCATGTATGAGTGGATTGGATAACAGTTGGGAGTGAAGTGTTATTAAAATGAAAGTTGCAGATTAGGTTTGAGTCTGTTTTGCAGTTGGGTTTAAGATGGATCTGAACTTAGGCTGAATGCCAGGAAAATATTGTTTAGAGATGGAGATGCATGGATGGTTCTGTAGAATGAATGGGAACGAAGTTGCAGGTGATGATGGTTTGGCAAGTGCATGATCTTGGAGATGTTAAGAGAGTTAGAATGGATGAGTGATTGTGGATATTAATGATGAACAAAATTGAGAAGTTGCAGTTGGGGAAAGACTAGTGGCTCGAGAGGTAAAGTTGGACTTAGTATTGGAGCTGTATTGGTGGTGTATGTATTGCAGATCATGAGAATTAGTAGACAAGGTGTTGCATAGAGCTGCAATTGCAGGTAAACTGAATTATCAGTTTTAATTGGGTTATGAAGTTTGATTTGAGGAAGTGTATTGTTGAGTTTTGTAGTTGTACGGCTTGGTGGCAGTCTCTATGAAGGCTTGTAACTACTATTGCAGGTAAGCCGAGTTTATGGTTGTGAATTAGTTATGAAGCTTACATAACTTGAATGTATGATTGAAATGATTCATATGAAGTTGTATAATCTAGTAATTGAAGTAATGAAAAAGAAGTTAGCATTCTAGAGTTAGGGGTTTTGGCGTGTTGTACCATGTTGGTGCATTAATTAGCGTTCTTTGGCTTGAGCCTTGAGCCTTGCTGCCGTCCCATGGTAACTTCAGGAATTACCTATTTCTCAAACTGGGAATAGGTTTGGGTAAGAGTAACATTGTTCGCGAACGGGTACGCATACTTAGGTTCCCTGATTTCTCAAACTGGTGGTGTTCTTGTTATTTGATTTAGCTTGCTTGCATTAAAGAGGGGAGATATGACGATGAAAATAATAGGCCCTGCTTATCTAGGTTTGCACATCCCACGTTTGAATTTGGAGCTCTTCAGGCATAAAAATGTTTGGTACCTTCCCAAAAACGGCCCTTGCACGATTAGTGGACCAATTCCATTAAATGTACCCTCGTGTTATCAAGGGAATAGACATTTAAGGCCCAAAATGATAACACCTTCTCCCTCCGCATCTCTTATAGTGGTGGAATATTGCATTTTCCTTGTTCCATTAAATAAGCGGAGTGGCAATTTCAAGATATCTTTTAACCATTTTGTCCATGTTTATGTTGCTTGGTTGTCCTCACAATTACGTTTATGTCACTAACATATGGAATATAATAAAGAGTAAGACTGGAAAATATAAGATATATAATAAAGGGTAAGACAGAAGAAAAACATGGATATTTATAAAATCAAAAATAAAAATTCTCATCGTAACGTCCCCAAAAACCCCCCCAAAACCATTGTGACACAAAAATATGGCCCCCACGTACCTTTAAAGGGACCCCAGCAAGTTCCCAGCAGGTGGGCCCACCACCCTACTCACATGACAGTTTTGGGAGAGTTTTTGGGCGGTATGTGTGGAATCATTGAATCAAAAAACAATTCTTAATGGTTTTCCCTATTTCCTATCCCTATTTTTCCTATTTCCCATCGCTTCAAAATTTCAGAAATCAATTTACTTTTAAATTCTAGTTTTCCTATATACCACCCATAAAGTCAAATTGACTTACCAATACCATTTATGTGTCTTTTTCTTGACTAATCTCTCTCTTTTCCATTTAAAAAACAAAACTATCAAGTTAAAACCCTAAATTAGATTTCAATTAATTATAATAGTAAACCTGATTTTTTATTTTTTGTCATTCAATTTGCTTCATCGGCGATTAATCGATAAACCATATTACGGAAGATCTAATTATTAAAAAATAGGACGAAATATATCAACCCTAGATCAATCGGATTATGTTAGTTCTAACGAGAACCTATTTTGTGAACAAGGTTTAGAGTTGATTAATTAACTTCATTAATCATATGAGCAGGGTAGTCTTAAAAAGTATGATCATCCAATTGGACTTTGCACTACTGGTGAATATACCTCACACAGTTCAAATTAACGCAGTAAGTCGATAGATGCTCCAATTATTAACACATGATCCGATCAAGACAAAGATAAATCCTTAACTCAATAAATGCTCCAACTGATTTTATGTATGATCCAATGAGTACAATATAAATCGTAATAAGTAATACATGATGCTCTAGTCTCTATCGTCACCGTTTTAATATCTAGCCTATACATACCAAATTTTTTCCTTCTCTATGTTCAGTGGTTTCTTTTTTTCTTTTTGAAGCAACTATATTCCGTGGTAATGAATCATGGAGATGAAGTAGAAAAGATAATGGTCCGTGGTGGAGATGCAGACGGAAATGTGATTTCTTACTAGGGTTTCTTTTTAGTTTGGTTGCAGGGTGGTTTTATTATTGGGTATGCAAATAAAAGTCAAAAGATGGTATTTATGACTTTTGAAATTTTATATGGATGATACTTAGGATAATTGGGGATAGGAATTATATGGGATGGAAAATAGGAAAAATGGGGTTCGGAAATAGAGAAAACCTTCTTAATTTGTGAGATTTTAACAATGTGGTACGAGGGAGTAGTTCGGGATGACTGGGAATAGGTTTGGGTAAGAGTAACATTGTTGTCGGTAAAAAACTCATTTAACCCTGCTTTAGTTGGTCCACAAAACCACTTGAGATGCAAGTGATTAGACTTGTATCAAGAGTAGGGTAGCCAGAAAGAGAGTGTAGCAACAGTAACAGGTGATTAGACCTGCATTCATATTGAACTGACTTCTCTTCATCTTTTTTTACTTTTATTAAGTTAACTATCACCTAAGCCTACCGGTCTTTAGAAATTAAAAGCTTCTTTTAATGTGTAAGGACTAAGAGCAACTGCACTCAATCGTACGACTAAAACCAAAGACTAAAAACTAAAAAAAATTAAAAAAAAATTTAGTTTACTCCTTGCTGCGACGCTACGGGGCGGGACTAAAAACCAAAAAAAATTCATCAGGCGTTGCACCCCAATCAGGCGAACTTTAAAGTTGCGCCCCATTTTTTTTTTTTTTTTAATTCAGAAGTAACTTAAAGTTACGCCCCACCATCAGGCGCAGTATACACTTCCGCCCCACCATCAGGCGCAACTATAAATTACGCCCGTTCAAACGCAACTTTAAATTACGCCCGACTAAAACCAAACTAAAGACCAAATATGGTTTGGTTTTTGGTTTTAGTCGGTCTTTGATCTTTACTCCTTCTCCATCATGCGTCGGTTTTGGACCAAAATTTTAGTTTTGGTCTCCCATTTTCGTGGATGCTCTAAGGATTCTTAATAAATATTCATTAAGGTTATAAAGGTCGCCTTGAGCATTGTAATCAACTTTATACATCCCAGGGACGGATCCAGAAATCTTCACAAGGTAGGGCTATAATATCAGTAGTTGTCAATGCGGCCGAAGGCGGCGGCAAATTTTTTAAACGGGTTAAATACACAGTGGTTTTATTAAAATTTCCTATAAAATACTAGATATATGGACAAATATAAGATTAAAATTCATCAATTTTAATCACGAAAAGTGATTATAGAATATATTTTTTTATGGTTTATTGAAGAAAAATGGGAAAATAAATGGATGCTCTTGTGATATAGAATAAGTAGAGAAGAAGACAAAAAGTAAAGGGAGAAAAGAAGAGAGATTTCTTATTCATATGTGTATTAGACAAACATTAGAGCCTCTATTTATAGGGCTAAACACAAGGGCATCCCAATAATAAACGAGATTCACCCTAGATATTCTTAACATAATTACACGTTTATAACACTCCCCCTGATGACATTGTGTCTAAGCTAATTGCCTCGTTAAAACCTTGTCAGGAAATTCCAAAAGGACAAAACCTGATCAAAGGGAAAAGAGTACAATTGAGAAAACTTAGAAAAGATTTGGACACACAAATGTTGCCTCATTAAAACCTTGACAAGGAAAACCCAGTGGGAAAAACCTTGATGAAGGAAAAAGAGTACAACGTGATAGTCCAGTAAAATACCTTTTAATTTGATACTCCCCGATAAGTACTTTAGTTAAATCTTGGCTTGCAAATCTTGAGTCGAGCCAATATCGGTAAACGAATTTCTTGAATGCTGGAGATAACAATGTTTTCGTGAGAAATTTCCAAGTTGATGAAGTCTTCTTTTGTGTCATTCTTCTAATGGTAGTGTTCTCGAGTCTTCAAGCTTCTTTAAGTACATTGAGGACTTGCTTCTTGGATTTCTAGCTTCTCGGAGATGATTTGCAAAAGTAGTTGATGTAGTTTCTTCAACAAAGTGCCAATATGCAGTTATAGTACCATAGGTGAGTAAAGTTTATGATCATACCATATATGGATCAGAATGATATCCAAATTCCTAAGGGTTCTTATGTTGATGTGGTCTAACGAAACAAAATGACCTAGTTAATGGTGGGAATCCATCAAATAACCAAAATTATACAACTCCCCCTTGGATGACCACCATGTTGAATAAATTGCCTTACTAAAACCTTTCCAATAAAACCCAATGGGAAAAAATTTGGATGAAGGAAAAAAAGAGAGCACAAATATCAACATTTTGAAAGAAAATTAAACGTCAACAAGATGTTGCCTCGTTAAAACCTTTTCAGGAAAACCACATGGGATAAAACCTGAAATAAAGGGAAAAGAGTACAACTTTTGACGTCAATATGAATGCTAACCCAACTATATGAGTTTTACAAAAGAAAAGCATCAAAATAATAACTCTAGTCTATTTCAAAGACGAGTTTAAGCTAGCATAATTCCAACTATGAGTTTTGAGAAAGAAAGAAAAAAATAGAATTCATGCTTTGCTAAAGCGTGGATTTTTGTGTTTTTAAGGACTCCTCAAGAGACCCATAAAGTTGATAGCATCAACTAATTAATCTGGATTTTTGGTTTTGTACCAAATTTCCAAAAAACACATGAAGGATTGTTAACTTGACATAATCAAGTCAAGTGGCTACCAGAATATAATTTGAATCCTACAAGGATTACAAATTTGAATATGTTCTCCGACTACATACGAGTCCTTCAAGGACTACCATGCTAAATATGTCTTATAAGAAGAACACTTGTTGAACCAATCCTAGGGTCTGATCAAAAAGAAAACCCTCAAATCGTTTTCACAACTAACGTATTTCTCGTATAACGCATTACGACTACACCAACCTGTAAGTAATAGGCTTGGCAATTTTAAGGTGTTAAGTCTTGGATCCAAAATTGCGTTAATCGAGAAATTGTAATAATCCAATCTAATATGGATTACATGCCAACCAATCACATATGTCGATTTTCCTCTACAGAGGGGTTAACAACCACCATATTTTATTATTTCAGTAGATACTATAAATTAATATTCGACAATGTTAACTAACTATGATCCCATACAATTCTCAACTATATGCATATTTTGAAAAAATACAGAAATACTGGTACCAGCGCCCGCGGGCATTATAATCTCCCCATCCTCCAGTGAGGAGATATTAAATATGAGAATGTGGATCTTGTTTTGATAGACTATATTGAAGTTCTATCTGTAGCTTATCTAAAATGCTACTTTTTGTTATATGTGATTGGATTTGCCTTTTCAAACGGCATAAGTTTATTCGAAAGCAATACGGGATTTTTCACGCCTCTTTAATGGCAGCCTTTTTTTTTTTTTTGATTTGATCATGACGGGAGAGAAGTGATATAACCTTTAAGTTAATTAATGCTAATCTCTAATAGCATAGAGTCTCCCCCTGATTCCGGCGGAAATTGTTATCTCATATACGAAAACAAGTTTCGTAGAGTATAATCCGATTAAATCAAGGACATATACTCATAATAATTTCTGGATTTTAACAATACCAGTTGGACTGTAGATAATGACTTTAAAAGTCATAAAAAAAAATTGTCCAAAAATTGTAGTTTATACAATTTAAACATCAACCACGGATTTTATTGGCTATAAGCAAAAAACATATAAAATTTGTAAATAAATCTCCAAATAATTGCGAATTAGAGGAAAACGAGATAAAGATTTGGATTGAGACTATTGACACGTTATTTTCCAAAAGAAACTAAAATTTTAAGATCAATTTAGTCACTACAAGGACTAATGATATATAAGCTAACAAGCCGGGTGCACACCCATTGATCTTTTGTGTCCTTGGTATTCCAACTACAAGTTGAATATCCAATTTTGGAGATTATTACCATGAGGGAAAATCAAAATTGCTTAATATCCTGCAAGAACGCAATAGTTCCCTGTTAAATTGGTAACTACAATAATAGTGATACTTCATCTTTTGATGGTTGATATAGAGAAAACGCTTCTTTAAACAAATAATGAAGCATTATTTCGTTTTTAAAAAGAAAAAAAAAATCCACTTTGTGGATTATGAATGGTTTCTTATAAGGAATAGAAACCAACGATTTATTATTAAATAAATCTCCTTTCTCATGAGGTTGATGGACAAACCGAATATTAATTGGTTTTTACGATTTAACAAAATCGTATCGACAAAAGAGGAGAACAATATTGTCGATTTAGTCATCATACAAGAAAAACCTACTTAGTGAATGACGGATGGTTTCTTGTAAAAAGAAAAATAGAAACCATATGGATAAATCACATGATCCTTGTATAGAGGACAAGGATACCAAATTTAATTGGCCGTAGGTTTTTCAACCATGCATGTGATTAAATACTGTAAAGGTAGCTAATCGTGATTACACCAAACCAATTTTATTTTATTTTTGGTGATTACAGTTTCATTAAAGGAATAGAAACTGCAATCATCTTTTGATGATTTTTATCTTATAGTTTCTTTATCTATGAAAAAAAATAATAAAGAAGAAAGAAAACACCGGTTTTTGGTGATTTCAGTTTCATTGAAGGAATAGAAACTGCAAACCATCTTTCGATGATTTTTATCTTATAATTTTTTTCTCTATGAAAAAAAAATAAAGAAGAAAGAAAACACCGGCTTTTGGTGATTTCAGTTTCATTGGATGAATAGAAACTGTAAACCATCTTTTGATGGTTTTTCTTTTTCTTCCTTTTTCTTGTCTATGAAAGATTAGAGAAAGAAAAATAAAGAAAAAAAAATCAACGATATATCGATAAATAACTTAAATCAAGCATATAAATTATCGGAAAAAAAAATTGATTGTAAAATAATAACAAAAGAAGAAACAGAACTTTAACAACTTATCTCGGTCCAAGTCCTGTATAGCTAACGTCGCGCGTATGAGGATATCTTGACCGAGAGAGCAAGTCGTTAGGGTATTAACTCACTCCATGTATTTTTCTATTGGTTCAAGTTCCTTTTATGGAAACGTACAGATGCCACTTTGTAACCACAAGTTAACACAATCCATAAATCTATATCTGGGAGACCAAACGGCCATCTAGTATTAGAGAATCAACATCTCCATACTGTGAGTGCTATGAGTAGATCCAGTTGATCTACAAAAAGACAAAGAAAGCTACGTATGAGATAATGTGAATCAAATCTTTGTAATGTAATTTATATAATAAAAACGGATGCAATAAATTAATTTAAAAACAAAGATTAAGATATCCCTCTAATGTCTTCATATTGTTTTCACCCGTCTGATGGAAAGTTTAAACCCTTTGTTCGCTTAGTTGGTAGAGTTACGTGCTGATGACGTCTTGTGATATATAAGGCAATTTATTTGTGCTCTCTTTGTTGACGTTTAATTTTCTTTCAAAATGTTGATATTTGTGCTCTCTTTTTTCCTTCATCCAAATTTTTTTCCCATTGGGTTTTATTGGAAAGGTTTTAGTAAGGCAATTTATTCAACATGGTGGTCATCCAAGGGGGAGTTGTATAATTTTGGTTATTTGATGGATTCCCACCATTAACTAGGTCATTCTGTTTCGTTAGACCACATCAACATAAGAACCCTTAGGAATTTGGATATCATTCTGATCCATATGGTATGATCATAAACTTTACTCACCTATGGTACTATAATCGCATATTGGCACTTTGTTGAAGAAACTACATCAACTACTTTTGCAAATCATCTCAGAAGCTAGAAATACAAGAAGCAAGTCCTCAATGTACTTAAAGAAGCTTGAAGACCTCGAACACTACCATTAGAAGACGACACAAAAGAAGACTTCATCAACTTGGAAATTTCTCACGAAAACATTGTTATCTCCGCATTCAAGAAATTCGTTTCAACAAAATTGGCTCGACTCGAAGATTTGCAAGCCAAGATTTAACTAAAGTACTTATCGGGGGGAGTATCAAATTAGAAGGTATTTCTTCGGACTATCACGTTGTACTCTTTCCTTCATCAAGGTTTTTCCCACTGGGTTTTCCTTGTCAAGGTTTTAATGAGGCAACATTTGCGTGTCCAAATCTTTTCTAAGTTTTCTCAATTGTACTCTTTTCCCTTTGATCAGGTTTTGTCCTTTTGGAATTTCCTGACAAGGTTTTAACGAGGCAATTAGCTTAGACACAATGTCATCAGGGGGAGTGTTATAAACGTGTAATTATGTTAAGAATATCTAGGGTGAATCTCGTTTATTATTGGGATGCCCTTGTGTTTAGCCCTATAAATAGAGGCTCTAATGTTTGTCTAATACACATATGAATAAGAAATCTCTCTTCTTTTCTCCCTTTACTTTTTGTCTTCTTCTCTACTTATTCTATATCACAAGAGATGCGATAAAGAAATTTTATGTTTTAAACAAGATTTTGGGCCAAAAATTGATTATGCTACAACTACAAGGATTGATTATAAATAGGGGAGGGCTAATTATTAATATGGGAGGGTTAATTACTAATTATATAAAAATTACTTATACAATTTTTTTTCAAGCTAAATATAGGGACGGGCTATAGCCCGGGTTAGCCCCTTGCTAGGCCCGTCCCTGATACATCCTTTCTAAAAATACAAGGGAATCCTAACCGGGTAACTAGAGCTAAAGGATTATGTGGGATGAAATAGAGAAGAGGGTATTCTTGCAAAAACATACAACTGGCACCATCTTGCTTGTCTAATTTTTCAGAATGACATAAATGGGTATTCAAAACCGTTTATGAAAAATGTCTGATTTTAGAATTATCCCGGAAAATTTTCCAATATAGTTAGGCGGCCATCCCCTGTATCATTAAAATTTGTGCCCAGGTAGGAGGTACTAATAGTCCTCTGAAAGGATAGAGTATAGGAGAGAGTAGGGTAGCGTGTACGTAGCAATCCGAACTGGCCGAATCCGAATGAGACTTCCGAACTATTTGAATTTGAATCTTGTTCCCGGATTATATGGACCTCACGAATGATTGTCGAACGTATCCGAACTGACTGAATCCGAATGATATTTCCGAACTAGAATTCCCAAAGGTAACTCTCTGACCATAGTTCTGTTGATTTGTTTTTGTTTGATTTTGTATATACTTTATATTTAAATACAATTATGCAGTTAAAATTTTCTATCGGTAGTTGTTTAACCAGCGTTTTATGTGTTGATTTTTGTTAAAAGTCTATAAACTCGCTTTATAATACGTTTATGCGATTAAATTGTTTACTTCTTGTTATATAATCACGCTTAAATGTTTTTTCCATCTTATAAGTAATATACAAATAAAATTAGTCTCGTAATAAGGTCATAATACTTATCAATTTATCATATATGTGCTTCTAATTTTAAGTGCGAACTCACATTTATAAAACGAATACGCACGTATTTAATGCCGTTCAACTCATTTGTCAGAACAACGAACCGTTGACTGGATTTTTGATGAATCCAACATATCCGAATCCGTATGATTCCCGTACGTATACCGTCTCGAACTACTACACGTACCCCGAATTGTTCACTTAAAAGTAAAACCAAAGGTTGATGACATGTACTCCCTCCGTCCTCTTATTAGATGACCTAGTTCAAGTTTGCACAATTCTTAAGGCAAGTAATGGAAATGAGACTTTTCAAGTGTTTTTTACAATTATACCCTTACGGGTATAATTTGTAAAATTTAGAAATGATTTATCTCTCAAACTATATCATGAATTTTCGTAAACTTTGTATCATTCAAAAGCATTTTAAAACACCTACTTGTGTATAAATATGAATATCAAATTATACATATTTCTTATACTTATGATAATCATTCAAAAGGATAATTTTAGAAGATTCCCTTGCCTAATGAAATAGGTCAACTAATGATGGGACAAGATCTTAGACCAAGTAGGTCATCTAATGGTGAAACAGAGGGAGTATCTTGTAATTTGGTGCTGGTTTATGACCCAAGAATGTAATTGTTTGTTTGATTCAGTTTTTATGTCTTTTAATTACAAAGGTTAAGCAGCAAATGATATTAATATTAGGGAAGAGAGCTACATATTTTGACCACATTGCTAATTACCACAATAGAATTCTCTTGTCTAGTTTTTGATCAATTAGGTGGCTGCCAACTGGCAAGCACTGAACTAGCTAAATGAATCCGTTCCCCTGTCCACTTTTCGGTTAAGTAGTTTGTCTTTGTACCATTTCCAGCTTTGAATACTTATTTTTATGATGCCCCCAGACAGATGATCTCGTCTGCTGAAATCTGGTATTTGACCAGCACAGCAGAATCATCCTTGTTGTTACCCGACCCGAACTTCCGTCCGGCCGACCGATAGCGAAATTTTGGATTTATCCACGGTTATGGACGCATGCAGGGGCGGAGGCAATGTAGTGCAAGGGTGTGCAATTGCACACCCTTGAATGTCAAATATCCACACCGAGTGTTGGTTTTGCAAGCCTATATCACGGGCCACTTGATCTTTGCACCCCCTAAAATCTCAAGAGTCCAACTCTTTAAGACCCAATCACAATTAACATCCTTCCCGAGTGCAATTGACTTTCGCCTATTACTTCTCAAATTCATTTACTTCACTTTTTTCACGACTGTGCTTCCGAAAAAAAAGCTTCTCACGAGTATGGGCTTTCACTTTTCTGGACTATGGATGGGCTTTAACATTGGTATATATGTATTATGTACACCGAAAGGAAGCATACAAGAGTTGTTGCTGGTTGAGGTTGAGGTTGAGGTTGATGTGTTTTGATTTTTTTTTTTTCTTGCACCCCCTCCCATAAAATTCTGGCTCCGCCCCTGGACGCATGACGCTTTAATACACATGAATCAGAATTATCACTCAAAATCTGACCTATTTCTTCCTCATCTGACTCGGAGGATTTCTGAATTTTCTTAAAAGGCAGGCATCTTAAACTTTTCCGAATTTTCTCTCATAAATTTCAAACTCAAAATCTTTCAGCATGGAAATGGATGAATCTAGTGACAAGAATGGAAAAGAGTCTATCATAGATCAACAAGATGATGTGGTTGAAGTAAATCTCACTGCTGAAGAAGAAGGTAATGAAAGTGAACCAATATCATCATCTGCTGAAGAACAAATCTCGGATGTTAATCATTTAGTCAATTCTTCTACTTCTCGTCAATCGAACCTGGATGAAGGATGCCGTTTCTTTTTTCCCAAGCAATTCAGATGGAACGATTGTCTATTTCTTCTGCAAATACTCCTCCAAATCTCAATGCTTCTAAAGAAATGATTGATGATGATATTGGTTTTGGTCCTGACATTATATTTTATTGGAAGATGTTGAAGTTGATTTGTTGCAAAGAACACCGATTCATGAATTGGGAACAAATGTAGACAATGAGGGTAATGTGTTCGATGATTTTACTGAATCAGAAGATTACCCACAAATCCATCCAGGTCCAGGCTATGAATTCATGGAAAATTCAAATTCGCAATGCTCCTCCTCCTACAATGAACAATCTCCTCCATGTGTTGACTTAGGTCAAGGATCAGAATCAATGGTGGAGAAAGGTAATAAAGATAGAATCGGTGAGTTACCTGATGCGTTAATTCACCATATTTTTTCTTTCCTTGACATAGAACTTGCTATACAAACCTGTGTCCTTTCGAGAAGATGGAGGTATCTTTGGGCTTCTGTACCTACTATGTTCTTTCCCTGATGATTTCGTCGCTTTGAATAGTTCTATAAACTCTGTGGATATGTTTCTACTTCTGCGTGATAGTTCATCACATATCCAAACCTTTAAACTTAAATGGGAACAACATTGATGTGTATCTACATCGATTTAGAGTTGAAGTATGATGTATCAAATCGTATCGCCACATGGGTCCTTCCTGTTGTTAAGCATAATGTTGAAGTGCTGATTCTTGTTATCCATCACCAAGGCATGATGAAATTGCCAGACTGTTTGTTCACCAGCTGTAAATCACTGACGAAGTTTAAGTTTTGTGGTGGTGGTAGGGATATCACAGACTTTTTTCTGCCTGATGTTCCAATGTATTTCCCCAGGATAAAATATCTGGCACTTACAGGAGTCTCACTTCTTGGTGATGAAAACTTAACTAGTAAGCTCTTTTCAAGCTGCCCAGTTTTAGAGTCTTTGCTGTTAACAGACTGCAGTGTAAAGTTTGATTTTTCTTCTCTCAGTCTTAAACACTTTAAATTGGACAATTATGAGATTTATGACTCAGCTGATGAATATGCCATCACTGTAAAGTTATCTGCTCCAAATCTCACATCCCTTATCTGCAAAGATTTTATGTCACGAGATTATCATCTGGAGAACCTTTCTTCTCTGGTCACTGCTGATATTGGAATGAGAGTGAAAGATACTTTTGAGGATTATACACCGGAAAAGCCGAAAAATCTATTCAGAGCTTCCTACAGATGTAAGAGAGTTGTAATGATGCTCGAATGATAAAATTTTTAAGAGCAGTCCGTAACGTGACAGATCTCAAGTTGTCCTCACCTGGGTTCCTTGAGGTATGGATCCTAGTAATTCTTTTCTTCCACGTATTTTGAATGATTTTATTATTTTCTTAATATGCATTGGCCTGCTATATTTCACTCTATATATTTATCGTTATGAGGTATTTACAACGTTATCTAAGTTTTCCACATTTGTTTTACTTCATGTCTATGTGCCAAGGTTGTCTCGGGATCTTTTAGAGCTTGCTAGCAGGTGGCCCCGATTTTCAGTTCAGTAATTTACGGTTTTTGAAGATCGTAACTTGGGTGTCTAGAAACTGCATGAATGCGGTGGCATACTTGTTCAGGATATCCCCTAATATCCGATCTATTTTCTTAACAGTAAAATGGGTAAAACTCTCCTCTATGAATGTACTTGGTTTAATTGAAATTTGAAACTTCTCTTTTTCTTTGTGTAACTTTGTTTTCATTTTTTTTTTGTGATGTTTAGACAAAGTTAAACACAAACGACACAGAAGGCGGTTGGATAGCAGGGTTGTCGTCATTTCCCTGCCTGCACTACCTCAAGTTTGTTCAAATTGAGGATATCCAAGGATGTCTCAATGAACTCAAATTTCTACAAGTTTTGTTGGAGAAAGCCATTGTCTTGGAGAAAGTAACACTTTTCTGTTGTAAAACAAACTCACCTAAAAGAGCTGCACAACTGATAGAATTCAAAGAGACAGTACTTGCATATCCTAGTGCTTCTTCAAGTGTGTCGATCTCGATTCAATAGTAAGCAACAAATAAAACTTAAACTTTTTTCAGCTTTTCTTATCAAGCTTTACATAGTATCTACTAGCTATGGTGCAGCCAGAAAAAGAAAAAAATGTGTTAAACTTGTTGTCTGAACAATTATATTTTAAAACTCTTGATATTAGATTTTCTTCAAGTTGTGAAATTATGAGACTCTTCATCACGGAAATGTGACACTAGTTGCCTCTAATTATTCAGGGGCTATTACAGGAGAAAGATGTAATCGTATTGCAGGAGAAACAACAAAGTAGAGGACTAAGCGGCTTCACTGGCAAGCAGGAGGACTCAACAACTGCACTTACACAAAGTGCAATTTGAGAGTGGCTATTGGAAAGTTCTTGAAGCTGTGAAAGACAGAATCAACAAGTCCAAAATTTCAACTAGGTATGGAAGGGATCAAATGTCTAACTATGGTTCCAACTCTCGGAAACCTTTTTAGTAGGAAGTTGGCAGTTTTTGGTTTGACCTTTCACCCATTTTGTTAGATCTTCTATCAACACTTTTATTAGCATTGTTGGTGAAATCATATTCATGATATACAAATTTTAAAGGAAATATCACTAATTTGTATCCATTTCCTAGTTGTAGGAGTGGAATATCGCGCATGTTAATAAGTATGCGAAGTGAAGATTATCTAACCTAAACGAAGACTATCGCACACAGCAAAGTCGAGATGACGCATCCAGTGATGTCAGTAGAATCACGAGTAAAGCGTGAAGATCTATGCGAAGTATAGTCTGTGCGAGAATGAGTGATTGTATATGGCGAGCTATATAACGCCAGAGATTAAGAAAATAGTGGATCTCTTGGTGGGTCATCCACTATGAGGAATCCTATATAAGGAGAGAGTCATCATATAGTGGGGGATCTTTTAGTGTGTGTTAGACAAGAAACTAGGAGAGAGAGAGTTTATTTGGAGAGAAAGTAAAGTCATTGTAATATCTTGTAATTGCCTTAAATCTTAATAATCAATAAAGAATTCTATTATGATCACTTAGAATCTATCTAGGTATATTGGGATGTGGTTGTAGGATTTCCCGCAACTACATTTTTGGCTCCAGAAACAGGTTTGGGTGATAAACCCTGGTAGTAAATTCATAAAATCTTTGAAAAAGATAGATCTGAAAGTTTTAGGGAAAATAAAGAAGAACAATAAAGAATCTATGGAAAAAGCAAGAATCGTTACAATACAAGGAAGAGGTAGAGATATACATTGCAATTCTATAACTAAAGAATCAATCTCCGATGTGGATTTTCAAGCAGGAATAACAGGTAGAATTCATAAGCGAAATCATGAAGGAAAGAAGGTGAAAACAGTAGAAAAGGAATCTCATTAAAAGAATGGGAAAAAATGGGTCCGTTGGTAATTTTCAGCAGATGAAATTCCAGAAGCAAATTTAAAGCGAACGGGTCCGTTGGTAATTACAGTTACAGCTGAGCGATAAGAAAATATTGTAATGAAGAAGAAATCAGAAGAATGGATGGTTGATAGACACACACAGTGGAGTTGATGTCATATTTTATCGCACATTCAAAGCAATGGGATACGAAGATGCAGAGATGACACGTCCAACTTACAATGTACATGGATTCAATAAAGCAGCCACAAATCCAAAGGGAGAAATTGTGATGCGAATATTACTAGGAGAAATAGAAACAAAGATAACACTATGTGTGATTGATATAGAATCACCATACAACATGTTACTGGGCTGTAGCATCAACACTACATCAATGCATCAGATTCCCAATTCCAAGTGGTATAGGCGAAATCAAAGGAGATGTTAGGAGTGCGAAAATTTCAGATAGATGTAAGAAATTATGAAGGGCGGGATTAGGATATGCATAGACTTCACAGATTTAAATAAAGCATGCCCTAAAGATAGCTTTCCTTTACCAGATATCCCTCAGATGGTAGAATCGGCATCAGGAAATGATAGAGTCTCAACGTTGGATGGGTATAAGGCTAATCAAATTCCTTTGACAAGAAGATCAAGAACATACTGCTTTCTTCGCACCAAGAGGTTTATACTGTTATACGAAAATGCCATTTTGGTTGAAGAATGCGGGTGCGACATATCAAAGAATGGTGGAGACAGTATTTGAAAAGTGGATACATAAAACATTAGAAGTGTATGTAGATGACATGATAATTAAGAGTAAAGAAGCGAAAGATCATGTTGATGATTTGCGAGAAATCTTTGAACAGATCCGAAAATTCAATATTAAAGTAAATCCAGAAAAATGTGTCTTTGGTGTATCATTAGGAAAATTCTTGGGCTACACAGTGTCTAAGAAGGGAATAAAAGTTGATCCAGAGAAGGTACAAACAGTTAGAGATATGCCTCTCCCTGCAACAGTGAAAGATGTTCAAAAATTTAATAGCTTCTTTGGGAAGATTTATCTCGCGTTCTTCGGATAAGTGTAAACACTTCTTCAATATATTAAAGAAGGGGACCAAATTTGAGTGGACGGAAGAGTGTGATAAAGCATTGCAGAGTATAAAAAATTATTTGGGGGGGGGGGAATTGCTACTCTATTTAGTATCAACATCGCATGCATTAAGTGCAGTTTTGTTACGCTCGGACGAAGGGGTAGATTAACCAATATATTATATAAGTAAAATATATAATTCAGCGGAGAAAAATTATTCAAAAATTGAAAAGTTAATTCTAGCACTGGTGTATGCATAATTCAAACTTCGCATCTATTTTCAAGCTCATAAGATTGAAGTGTTAACAAGGGTACCAATTGAACCGGCAATGAAGAACTCAAAAGATCAGGAAGAATTGAAAGGTGGAATGCACAATTAGAAACTATGAAATTGGTTACGAAATTTTGTCTTCACCAAAGTCTCAAGTCATCGCAGAGTTTCCATTAGAAAAAGATGAATATGTGGAAGAGATGATGGACGTGGATGAAGAACATGTGAATCCTAAATACTTGTTAACCGATCGGAATTCAAATAGATGGGAGATACTAGTTGATGGATCATCCAATTGAGAAGGGAATGGAATTGGTATAGTATTCATTTTACCAACAGGAGCGCGAATGGCTTACTCGTTCAGATTGGAATTCGCATCCACAAATAATGAAACTGAATATGAGGCAGTTGTACATGCACTAAGGATAGAAATTGAAATGAAGATAGAAGATGCGCGAATAACTAGTGATTCGTCAGTTAGAGGGTACATATAGTACAATTAAACCCTCTTTGCAAAAATACAAAAAGTTGGTTATAGATCTAGAAATACGAATTCCAAAAATACGCTGGAGACACATAGGAAGAAAAGATAATAGATTAGCGAGATGCATTGGCGTTCATACCTTCCATGTTGATAGATTCGGTAGTAAGAAATATAAAAATACAAACACTACTTTTACCATCAATAGAGAAAGAGGAATAAACAAAAACAGATGTGATGACAATAAAAGATACAGAAGAAAAAACTGCGAGCGAGGAAAAGGGTTGGAGGACTGAGATACATTTGTATTTTGAAAAGGGAGAAGTACCAAGATAAGGATTAGAAGCACACAAATTAAAAAGTCGTGCGACAAATTATGAATTAAGAGATGGTGTACTTTATAGAAGATCATTTCTTGGACCCTCGCTCAGATGCCTCACGCAAAAAAGAAGGAATGGAAATATTGAAGGCATTACATTATGGAGATGCGGAGATGTAATCATAGTGAGGAAGATCACTCGCATACTGAGAGCAAAGATACAGAAAGTATTGACGTATGCATGAGGATGTGAAACAAGTCTCAAAGAGATGTGAAGAATGTCAATGTTATGGAAAGAAGATACATGCACTTGGAGCGATGCTAAATACATCAACAAATGCATGGCCTTTTGGAAAGTGGGGAATTAACATTGTTGGACCGTTTATACGGGGAGCAGGGACAAAGAGATACTAATTATTAGCAGACTATTTCACAAAATGGGCGAGAAGTAAAAACGGTTCGGCGTATTCGTGATAAGGACATATTCACATTTATCTTTGAAAATACCATTTGCAGATTTGGCATTCTGCTGGCGGTATACGATAATGGGGAGACGTTTGAGGAGAGAATATAGAAATGTTGCTTAATAAATTTCAAAATTCAAAGTGGAAAATCTCTCAACAATTTATATCCACAAAGCAACGGCCAAGTAGAGGCAACAAATAAAACAATCGCATGAGACAACTTGAAGAAGAAGTTGAAGGGCACAACAAAGGATGATGCAGTCAATTACACTAATGTAGTATGGGCTTACGGAACAACAAGGAAAGTGAGCAGAATGTCACCTTTTTGTTTGACATATGGGGTCGAGGCAGTGTTACCAACGGAAGTCATCATTCCTACCACAAATAAGGAAGCTTGGGAGAAGAATCTAAGTGCAGATCTAATTTTAACAAAGCTTGATGATCTAGAAGAAGCAAGGGAAGTCGCTTTGCAACATATGTAAAATTATCAAAAAAGTCTAGCTCGAGAATATAACAAGTGGGTTAAAATAAGGGAATTTCAACCAGGCGATTTGGTGTTGCGGGAAATCCCAGTCTATCAGAGAGGAGGAGATGGGAAATTGGAAAAGAAATGGGATGGACCCTACATAATAAAAGGATAGTTGGAAATGGAGCTTATCAGTTAATGGATCCAGATGTGAAGATGTGAGATAAGCGATGCTCGCGATGTGTTTGATAAAATGTTGATTATAGATGTTTCATCTTTGAATGCTTTGAATAAACTTCCCCTAACTCCCTATACTCTCTCAAACTCCAAGATTGAAAACTCATAAACTCTCCTATACTACCTCTAAATCCCTAGGGATTTAAACACATTAATATTCCTCAAAATCTCCCACAACTAACCCCTATAAGATAGATGAAACTTTTGGATGTGTTGTTTTACTTGAAACAGGTAAAAGTGGATAGATTTGTTTGCGAATAAAGAGGAGTGAATGCTTATTTACATACTCACCACAAGTGGCTTCAAACGGTGCCTTTAAATCCTGATGTTATACAATTTAATTTATGGCTACTCACATCTTACGCAGACCCTCCCTCCATCCATAATTACATCTTTTGCGTAGAATTTTTTGCTCTTGCTTTGATCGAGTAACTCCACTCCACGACTCGTGCTCGTGAAATGATATCTTTACCAGCTAATTATTTTTAATTTGTGACTTATTTTTAATTTTTTCTTATCTATATCGGATTTCCAGTGGTTGGGACTACTTGTTAGAAAGAAGAATGCGGTATGCCTTCTAAGGTTAAGGTTGCACAAAAAGAATCCCAGATATTGTCAATGTAGATGGGTGGTAAGACATACCTTTATGGTCATTAATAGGATCACCGAGAAAGTATGTACTTAAGACTACTAGATGGTGGGTTCACAGTTCCTTCTTAAACGTATTGCACATTGGCCGATTCTTTAGAGACTTATTAATTTCGGTTCATAGATGCTATACGTTTGAAAGTTTGATTAATTGTGTTGTTGGTTGTTTGATGTGATATCCAAGTTGTTAATACTCGCTAGAGTAGAGATTATCTTTATCATCATAGATTTACTATTATGTAGGTCGAGCAAGGCATGTGAACCTATGTGTTTTGCTTTAATTTTGGTCGACCGGTGATGACCTGGATGCGTTTGAGGAATCTAAAGAAGCAAGCAGTTATGGCGGTGGGGTTAATTTAGTACACCACCGGAATGTTAAATTTAATACATAACAAATGATCATCAATACCAATATGGGCCGTGTTGGAGATGTAATACTTGGAAAATTTTTTTAGGGGATGGCCACAAAGAGACGAGACTTTTGCACCTCGTAGTGACATCATACTATTTTTTATTTTTCTTCTTCTTTAGTGTTTTGAATATGAATGAAGTATGTATTTTTTTTTTTTGTTAACCTTGAGGATGTTTGTTATCAAGTGTTAAATTGAATCAAGTTGATTTTAATAAGATGACTTGCGTTTGATAACTCTACATACTGATATGTTTTAAGTATTAATCTAAAAATAACGAGTGAAAAAGAAATAGGAAAAGAATCATAATGACCAATTTGAATCGATAGGTTGAAACTAGGCCTAAACTAAATTAAAATTCCGGTAATATAAAAACCTGAATATTCGACAAATGCTTCTAGTCGTTTATTTTGGACTTCAAAAATTCGCTGTTTATTTTGAACGAAACCGTCTCGTCCTTTAAGAAATAGTACACCAAAAATAAGGCAACAGACTATAGGACGGTAGAAATCAGCCCTAAAACCGGATTTATGACAGATATGGTCTGTCCTAAAATCCGCATTTTGGACTTGCGACAAACAAGTTTAAAGTATATCAAGATAAAGGAGGGAAATTCAGAAAAAAAGAAGATGAAACTAAGCATGTTCAACAACTACATCTTGTTCAACCAAATTAAGACTTTTCAAAGATCAATACCGGGTCTGTATTCTCAATCTCAGCATTAGTCCCATCAGTAGACTTAACCTTCTCGCTTGATCCTCGTTGATTTTCTGAAGAGTCGAGTATTAGCGCGAAAACATCACTTCCTTCTTTAAGAAAGAACGTTTCTCCCTAGAAAGGGTACGATTTTCTTCTGACAAAGTTTGATGTCTTAAATCAGCATTGGATAATAATCTAGATAAGTGGGTTATTTGACTGTTTAATACTTCAATTTCTTGAACGAGATGGTTATTTTTATGAGTTAGATTATTAATTTGATCAAGAGAGTATGAATGTTGGTTATTTAATTGGTTTAATTGAATCTGCAACTTCTCATTATCTGCTCGGGTATCCTCAGCAAGAAATTGAAAAGAATATCTCTCCATAACGTGCTTCCGCTTTAGATCTTCATAAATGTATGAAGAGATTTAAAGAATGTGGGTAAGCGAAGAAGTGCATTATGGGGTACAATAAGTAAAAGAGAAAAAAAGGATACCTCGCATCTCTTCATTTCGGTTGCGGAGATTCTTAGAGTCGAGATTCGCAACTTCAAGTTCCCCCTTCAACCTATTAATCTCTTTCACCAAAGAAGCATTTTCTTGCGAAAGCTCCAACTGGGAACTGCTAGATTCGAAACTCCGTTTCGCTAGAATCATTTGACGATGAGATTCCTAAAGAAGAAAGAAGATAAGGATAAGAGATCAATATATTGTAGTTATCGAAGAGAAATGTGAGAAATACTAACCAAGACATCCAGAGTGGTATGGAAACTCGGATCAATTTGGGAGTGGATCTCATCCCTTGTAGCTTTATTAGAAGGAAATTCGCACATAAGTTTACCCAGTGCGGAGCAAATAAGAAGCTTGTAGGGGTCACTAGTTGAAGATTGAGCAGAGTTGATGATGTCGAATAGAGTTTGTAACACCCTGAGTTCCGGACCAGGGTCAAACCCATATGGAGATCCGAACTCGAAGCGTTACGGGTCGGAAAGAGACTTATGCATATTTATTTATTTTTTTCTCTAATTTACTTTTACACAAAACATAGTTGAAACTTTACACAACATGAATCAAGCATATAAATCCACTAATTATCTTTAACAACATTTTCAATAAAACAATACAATAAAACAATACAATCACTAAGCTACTCATTCCTAGCTTTCGTTGCGCCATTCTCGATAAATCTGCAAGGATGTCAATTGGGGTGAGATGACACTAATAGAATGCATTCCAATTCTCTAAAGATGCTCAAACATAATCATTTTATCAAGCAAAACATATAACAAGAATGCATTACAACTTCAACGAATCAATGATATATTCAAGAATAGCAATACCTCAATATTTTCGATAACTTATCCAATCTAGAATTCAGTCTATGGGTTCACAACATTAATGTTATTATCAACAAATCATCCATTTAGGATCAACTCAACAATTCACATCAACAATATTGTTTTCAACAACTCATCCATTTAAGGTTCCACACGCCATTCACATATTAATATTGTCACCAACAAACTATGAGTTTAAAATACCACAATAATTGTCAATGGCCATTCATCAATGATTCAACACATATATTCACGCATAAATATAGTCACAGAGAAACCATGAGTTCACTAATCACCCATTTGGGATTTAACACATCAATTCACAATTCATCCATATAAGTTCACACTTGAGTTCAACAATTTATTGAATTATATTTCGCACATTAGTTCATAACACCAATTATGTTTTCCAACAAATCATATAATATATATATTTCAACACATGATTCACAATTTAATTTTGTCATCACAACAAGTAACCATGAGTTCACTAATCGTCCATTTGGGATTTTATGTATCAATTTACAACAACAACTTATCCATTTGAATTTCACAAATGAGTTCATAACACCGATTAAGTTTCCACAATTCATTTAATTTAGATTCTGAACACATTATTCACATATTTATAAGTCACCTCAAACCATGAGTTCACGATACAAAAACCTTAGTTCGTACACCCACTATCGTTAATCAGATTTTACAGCCTCCATCGATGGTCAAACAAAAGTTCCTATGGGGGATCATACCCATTTGCTCTCTGATCATTACCGCTTTATTCCCATGAGACGAAAATCTTGGTTCGTATACCACCTATCGCTTAATGGCACGGATAACACCACATCGATGGCCTGAAACACAAGTTCCCATGGGGATCATTACCCATTTAACTCTCGGGGATCATTACCCGCCGTTAGCATGAAATAAATTCCATATAATGGAAAAACATGAACTCATTTCCTTTTATAAATCGTTTTTACACAAAACACAAGCAACCATGGCATAAGAACATAATTATCTTTCAAGCATTTCTACAAACAAGCTATCTGCATCCAGTTTGCATCATACATATTTGGGTGATTTATTCATCCGATCTTCCCAAAACTTTACAGAACATACATTGCTCCATAAGAAACAACATATCTAAATTTCCTGAGAAAACCAACGGTTCAAACAAAAGTTATTGAATTTACAAGGATATCCTAAAACTGGGCAGATTACATGTCATTACCAAACAATTCATGGTAAATTCATAGAAATGTCAAAATTTACTCAATCCAAAGCACACTGATAGATAAATCACAAATCTACAACTTTTATTAAGGACTCAAATCGTTTTAGTATCATTAAGACTTCCTAGAATATCAAAAACACATCAAAGCGGTAATCGTCCTAATTTGTAACTAACATCCAAATTCAAACACACATTGAACGGTGATTGTGGTGTATTGTTCTCAAAATTTAACCATGAGTACCTAATCATGTTATATAATAATTTACCAAAGCCTGATCATCACTAGGAGATATATATTTATGTTATTAAATTACTAAATCCCAACAATACAAAACCATATAAAATAAACACCCAAAGAAAACACCAAAAGAAAAAAGGGTTTCACATTCTACCTCTCAATTGCTACAAACTCCACTTGATTTCTTCTCTAAAAATCTCTAGCTCCATCTCTTTCTTCTCTCCTCCTTAGCCTATGCATTCTAACTTTCTTTCCTAAGCTTTTTTGATTATAAAATCTTAATAATACTAATATTCATAATGATAACTAATATTTATATTTATTTATTTATTTTAATTGTCTTTTCATCTTCTATATTTTATTATAAGAAAAATATATTACATGTATTTTTGGTTGGCAACCTAGCGACAAGTCAAGCTCCAACACCTCTTTGAATAAGTAACTCTAAACGAGCAAAAATGAAACTACCAAACCACTACTAGCCCACATTAAACTGCATGCCCCTCGACGCTTAAAAAAATCAGAGTGTCCTCACCAAGCTCCCCTAATGTAAGAAGGCCAAAGACCCCAAACCATAACCATCGCGACGACTTGTCCAAGTATTTGGCACGTTTTCTAGAAACCGCACTTAAATAGCCTTACCCGGCGAAGGAACGAACACCATCACCAAAGAAAAGGAGAGACACCTTAACGTCCATACAAACATCTTACCCATTCTCCCTATTGAGGACAAGGATATCAGCGGGTTTTAGATCTTTGCCATCATCGATCAAGACTCCAGTGAGAAACCTCCTTGCAGCGCAGCACATTGATTTGTAGCAAATGTCCATAATAGCATCACGAACTACATCATGACGAAATTTATAACCAATGTCTTTAGCACAATGAGCCAGATGATCTCCAAAAATATCCATAGACTTGTTACAACTTTGGACACAAGCTATTCTCAAATAAACAGAGGAATACCTAAACGATAACAAAGCATGCTCTAAATTGTTCAGTCCGAGGCATTGGTTGAGCCTACTAATAGGCACCGCCAAAAGATAGTCCTCGAGCATGCTTGATACTTATATATTTGCCATAGGATGGAGTCTCTTTCAGACATAAGGAAATTGGTCCGGGATTTGCTTTTAATCGCATCAAAATAAACAAACCGCCAGGGGAATGCATGGATGGGGGCGGTGTCATCGACACAATAATTTCTAATCCACATACCTGAAAGAAGGTCTCAAGAGCCACCATAAGCTAAACCTTTGTCTCGTTGAAAATAAATTGCCAAGGATCGTCTTTCGTCTTTGAAGTAGTCCGACTTCGGAAGCAAGATAACAAAGAAGCTCCGAGTATCCAGCCATGGAAATACTGCAAGTCCGCCATCCTTAATAGGTAAGGTAGCCAATCTCTTCCGTAGCGGACCAAAACCCGCACCATCCCTAGTAATCAAGCCTCAAAATACTAAAAGCTGGGTCATCAAAGAGACTCGTGAGCCGGTTGTATGGCATCGTGGATCGTAGTTCGTATAGCAAAATAAAATTGACACACCAAAAGATAGCCGCGGGCAAAAGCATCTCACTCTTGAGGATCCTCACAGTTTCTTGATCGTTATTCATTAGTTGAACGGTTTTAACACCCTATTAACATCATGTCGCTAATAAAGTCCATGTCTAAACTCACCGGACCACCCAAGAGTTTGCACGCCTGTGAAGGCCTACAACACCAAAGGCAAGGGGAAGACACCATCCATCAGACTCTGTGGATCAAGAATAGCCAAAAACCTCGCCTTCTTTATATTGAGGGTGCAACCCCTGCCTGGTCCTTCGCATTCAATTATGCGCAAAGCCTTGGCCACCTCTAGAGTATCCCAACTATAGTACCACTAATGAGGTACCAAGCGTGCAAGTCAAGTCAGACGAGAAGCAAATGGTCTCTACTAAGGGGTGAAGTGTTAATGCAAAATAACAAGGGTCCGAGAGGGTCACCTTGTTGCACACCAAGAGAAGAGGACAAGATATGTTGGGCATAATAAAGGCTTAAGCCAGGATTTAAGTAATAAAATTCTACCCAATGAGAAATACCGGATAAAGGAAGATTTAACTTCTTTGATGAGCTGAGATCTGCTCACCATGTCAAGGCATTAGAAAAGTCAATTAGCAACATTGACATATTATCCGAATGGCCTTCAACCTCCAAAGGCGGTTTACAAAAGATGTAAAATACCTTCGCCTCCAATGGAACACCAACCCCAAATTGGTAATCTCCTAAATAAGAAGTCATATCTTTCCCAACGGCAAGGCAGCCACCTTAGAAACTAATCTCGCCAAATTGCACCGACCGCAATAGGACGAAGACCTCCACCTTTAAGCAAAGGAGTCAAATGAGCACTAGCAATATATTCGCCCCAAAACACTGTGGGCATTTTCCTACTAACCAAAGGTTGACAACCCCTGAGATAAAAACAAGCAAATCATCTCGCCCACAGTGGCAAATGCTCCACTAAGAACATCAACCAAGTGTCACCGCCTTTAGACCGTCTCGACCACACGCGTACCTTTCTGAAACTTTTGATAGCTCCCAAAACTGCCTTGGAATCCACAAAGATCGAATCCACGGAGATGTCGTCTATTGGAACATCAGGAGGATGCTATGGGATGTTTGTCTAACAAGTCAAGGTCGTCTTCTCGTCATATGGGGCAACGCCGAGATGAAGACAAAACTTG
Organism: Papaver armeniacum; assembly: GCA_023531295.1. Classification (NCBI taxonomy): domain Eukaryota; kingdom Viridiplantae; phylum Streptophyta; class Magnoliopsida; order Ranunculales; family Papaveraceae; genus Papaver; species Papaver armeniacum. The sequence continues at coordinate 65,051 of JAJJWW010008319.1, read as the reverse complement.
ATATAGCATTGCGAAATGCCCCGAATTGATCTTCTTCGACAAGCTACAACCGTACTTAAGCTTTTTCTCCTCCATCTTCTTCTCGTCGACTTTCTTTGAACCCTCGGCGAAAACAAGGGTCATGTAACAATTTTTAGCCAAAACGAAGCACCCATTGGCTCTCTCCCAAACATTAGCGCTTTGCAAAATGGTCATCACTTGCATCCGTTTGCGGTTACTGACTTCCGCCACAGAGCTCTTCTACCGATGAGAGGACAACCACTAAGTTGGACGACAATATAACTCAAGCGTGCAGGTGGAAAGAGACTTATGCATATTTATTTATTTATTTTAATTGTCTTTTCATCTTCTATTCATTTTATTTTATTTATTAAAATAAATTAGGTGACTTTATTTCCACCCTAAGTTGTATCCCTTCTAGTTCAATCAACCCACCTAAGTTAAGGTAAGGGAAACAATATAAACCACACGGTTAGCTAATTTGGGTATAACCCGAGCCAAACCGTAAAGTAACAAAATACAGGGGCATTACATTCTACCACCCTTAAAAGAAATTTCGTCCCAAATTTAGAAAATACTAAACCTATTCACATAGTATAAATAAGATAGTTTTACACAACACGACAATTAATCAACTCACAATTAAAATTCACATGAATTTCACACAAAGTCATATCGACTACTAACATCAAGCAAGCAATATCACACTCAAATCAGACAAACATGCATTGCAACATCCGAAACAATTTATTTACGATCCCATTCAAGATCTAAAGCCTAGAGCTCTGATACCAACTTGTAACACCTCGAGTTCCGGACCAGGGTCAAACCCATATGGAGATCTGAACTCGAAGCGTTACGGGTCGGAAAGAGACTTATGCATATTTATTTATTTATTTTAATTGTCTTTTCATCTTCTATTCATTTTATTTTATTTATTAAAATAAATTAGGTGACTTTATTTCCACCCTAAGTTGTATCCCTTCTAGTTCAATCAACCCACCTAAGTTAAGGTAAGGGAAACAATATAAACCACATGGTTAGCTAATTTGGGTATAACCCGACCCGAAACCGTAACTAAAATACAGGGTATTACAGAGTTTGAGAAGCAAAATTCACATTATCTAAAGTTTTCTTATTAAGAGAAAGGGAGCTTAATAGTAAAGGAGAAGATGAAGAAGAGGGAGCAGAAACAAAAGGAGAAGGGATAAAGGGATTCGCATCAACATCCTTTGTCTGCAAATCAGTATTTGCAAATGAAGATGGGGTTTGATTAGCATCAGTATCCTTTGGCTGCAAATCAATGTTTATGAATGAAGGAGAAGTTTGACTTACATCCAGCAAGTTCGCAGAAGCGATAATAGGGGAACCTTTTAGTCCTTGATCAGTAACAATTTCTTCTTCACGAAAAATCTCTTGAAAGGTAACAGAAGCATTCGTATCAAAAGACTGAATTGTTGATGTAGGAGTGACAGAAGTTTGTATTGGAGGGACAGAGGCAGTAGTATCAAAGGTTTGAATTTTTGTTGAAGAGGTGACGTCTGCGACATCAAAATCAAGAATAGAGAGGTTTGACTTAATTATTGTAGGCTTGCGAACTCTCTTAGTCTTTGTTTTTTTGCCACCACCAATCTCACAATCGGAAGCCTGCGAAAAACAGAGTAGATAAGAAATAGAGGCAACAATATTGTTTAATAAAAATATGAATATTTCTTACTTCTCTGTTGTGCGAAGATTTCCTCTTATGAGATTCCTTATTCTTATCGTCTGAAAAAGAATTAGGTTTTGGAACGGTTATTCTGAGAGCACTTAGAGAAGGATTTTTCCTGCAAAAGTATGGGAATTGAGTTAATCAAAAAGATAACAATTATAATCAATAATCATGATAGAAGAAGACAAACTTTGGATCGAGATTCATGGTGATAGAACAGCAGCAGAAATGAATAGTATCAGCAGAGATAAACAGCGGCGGCAAGAGAGAGAGACAACAGAAGGAAAAGATTTTTTGAAAATGAAAAGAGGAAGAGAAAAGGGTTATTTTCTTCGAAGAATCAATAAATAGATGAAAGAGATGACCGGTTGTAAAAAGTTTGAAGCGGTAAAAATAAGAAGAGTTGACGCGTGTGAAGGGATAAACTTGAATTCCGGAAATTTGTCGGCAAAGTAAAATGTGAAAAGAAAAGCCTATGCGATATTATAGGAAGGGGATTTCTCATATCGCTCACTCTATAGAATAAGCGAAATGAGAAGAGGCAAAATGTAGGAGTGGAATATCGCACATGTTAATAAGTATGCGAAGTGAAGATTATCTAACCTAAACGGAGATTATCGCACACAGCAAAGTCGAGATGACGCATCCAGTGATGTCAGCAGAATCACGATTAAAGCGTGAAGATCTATGTGAAGTATAGTCTGTGCGAGAATGAGTGATTGTATATGAGCGAATGTAACGCACAGAGATTCCGAAAATAGTGGATCTCTTAGCTGTCATCCACTATGAGAAATCCTATATAAGGGAGAGAGGTCATCATATAGTGGGGGATCTTTTAGTGTGTGTTAGACAAGAAACTATGAGAGAGAAAGTTTATTTGGAGAGCAAGTAAAGTCATTGTAATATCTTGTAATTGCCTTAAATCTTAATAATCAATAAAGAATTATATTATGATCACTTAGAATCTATCTAGGTATATTGGGATGTGGTTGTAGGATTTCCTGCAACTACACTAGTATTTTGAGAATCTGTCCGTCTACGCATTCATGTCGCGTCATATCCCGAAAATGCTGCCCAGGTATTGAGGCGCGAGAGGAAATCTTTTTGGTTCATCTTTAGAATGTCACAAATGCAAGGATTTTGGGGGACCTAGGTAGGAATTTTAATAAAGACATTTTTGGTGTGGTTCATTCATCGTTTCCACAAGAAAAAAAATGCTGAAGCAAGGGCATAAAATTTAGGTGTTACTCTTAATGTTGAAGCAAGACCATATAATTTAGGTGTTACTCTAGCTAGAGAACTGAATCTGGATAAAGTAATTGCAGAGGGTGATTCTGAAAGTGTCTCTAATGAAATCAATGGTCCAATCGACCAAGCACCGGAAAATATGCAAATGGAGATCACGAGGCCAAAGAAAATTGTTTTGAAATTCAAATCCTAGTGTTCAAATCAATTCGAAGAAATGCTAGTCATATAATACATTTTATATAAGTATGCTAAAGATGTGAAAATGTAACTAGGAGTTGGTCTACAAAAGACCCTCCTCAGTGTATGTTACCTTTACTCATGCTTAACGAAAAGTAAAATGATATTTTCATTAATAAATGACATCCTTCAGAGATTAATATACATTAGGGAGACTAAAAATGATTACAAAAATAGATGGACTAAATTATGAAAATTCAAAAAAAGAGGGATTAAAATCTAAAGTTTAGAGGATTAATTTAAGGGAACATTGTCTATGTACCCCTCAGAATCTACCTCTTGAAATATACCCATACCGTATGAAAGTTGAAGCAACTAGCACAATCTGTTTCCAGGAATAGAGGCAACTAGCACAAGTTGTTTACAGAAGTGGGGGCAACTTTATACAAGTTGCTTCAAAAAATGAAAGCAACTTTCTCAAGTTGACTCCAAAAAAATTTACTTTTTACCCGCGGGGATATATGTGCAAGATCAACAAAAATGAAGAGTATTTATAACATTCCACTTAAATTAAACATGACACATAAACAAAATAAAGAGACAATTAGTGATTTTATGATGAAGAAAAAACTCGTAGGGGTGGATTGGTGGTGGATAGGGCCAAGTCTAGCACACCACTGGTTGAGCCACTGTTATCTACCAATCTTAGTTCAACGGTTGAAAATCCGTTGGCTTTCGGCAACTGATATTTAAAGTTGAAGATTTTTTTACACAATTGAAGAATTTTGTATAAACATGAATAGGCTCAATATGCTTCTCTAAAAGAGTATCAATACAAAAGGAAAAATTGTGTGTCTCCTCCATTGATAATTTTTCTCTTCTCATTTTTTTAGAAATAACATTTATTTTATGATTACCATCCCTTTCAACATGAGTAACGATCTTCGACAATTAAAAACTGATAAAAGAAGTTTAATATCTCTAATAACTTTCTATTCTCCCAAATAACAAATAAATTCTTTATTGTGAAAGACTTCACTACAGTTTATGCATCTGCTACTATGTGAATCTTACTAATATCCAAAGCTTTAAACCATATCTTAAAGCTTCTAAAATAAGGATGAACTCCCCTGCTTTTGAGTCCATTACTGATGTATTGTAAAAGTGGTAATAAAAGGACTCAGTTATAAGATTTGTTGGGATTGAATTCTAAACCTAATTTTTTAAACTAAAATAAAGAAAATGAAATTAAAGGTGATATCAAGATTTTGAAAACGATGAAAAATTGACATAAAAGAAGAATGTATGCTTGTTAATATTTTTGTTGGTTTTTTCTTCATCCTTGATCGATTTCCACTTAACTATATTTCCCAATTATATTTTGATAACCTATCAAACTATAACGAAGCTTATTACCAAGTTATTATAACTTGAGTTTCCGAGGTAATATTTTTTTATTTAAAATTTGATGTTTAATACACATGAATTTTTCGATTTGTCTGCAGTTGCATATTGGTCGAATTTGATTTATAAATAATTACCAATTACTAGTTCAACATAATATTGCGAACTATCATTAACAAAGCTTATGTATATTTCTTTCGTTAGTTTTCTTATAAATTTCCTTTGGAAAATATATAAGTGTGTAAACATTTTTCACTGTATCTTATCATATCAACAACAAAACATGTATATATTTCTTAATTTCGTTTTACCTAGATACCTATTGAAGTTATATAAGTGTGTAAACATTCTTACTTCACGTTATTTTAGCAACTGCGTTGGTGTGAACGGTGGACATCCATTTTTTTCTCTAATAGTGTTGTAACTGATAATATTTCGGGATAGAGGTTTTAGGTTCCATTATCACAGTACTTCATATACCTTCCACGGAGTAATTTAAAACTTGTGTGCAAATGTGAGTTACTACCAATACTTACACCTGAAATGATTGTAACATCTCTTCCGTCTCCTACAAAATAAAGATTACTTTTATCTTTAATAGTGATAAGATTATCATAATAAACGCCTTGTTTGATAGGAATGGCGTATTTATTAAAGATTTTGGTTGTGGAGTGTTTTTACAGCCTCTTGTATATTGCTAAAATTTCCAGATACATGTTTAGACACAGTGAAGTCGTATTCAATAACTGAATCTTTAAGCAACCGATGGGATTTTGATGTACCATGTTGGAGCTCCCAACAAACGTTCTTTCGATTTTCAATCAAACTTGAAAAAAAATTGAACGATAATTATTAACATGTTTATAGGTATCGGTGATGGAAAAAAAAAAAACTTTGAGCCAATGTGGTTGTTTTGAAGATTGAGGAAACAAAAAAAAAAAATTACCAGAATGGAAATGTAATAGCTAGGGATTCGTGATATATATATATATATATATATATATTACAAGTATATGTGATACATGTGGTATCACATATAAATGATATAAATCTTTCTTATTATTAGATATGGTGTAGGTATCACATATAAATTATATAAACCTTTCTTATTGTTAGATATGGTGTAGCAGACTTCATATGACATTTATTAGAATAAAACAACATATTCACTACCAAACCCGAAATAGTAGCTTGTTTCAAAGGGAAAAAAAAAACTTTAAAAGAAACAAATTAGTTCAAGAAACATTAATTTTACAAAGTTGTTTTTATTTGTATGTATTTTCATGTTCAACATATATGTTATTTTTTTCTATGAAATTTAAAGCCTCGGTTTTTGGTATTTCTCGAAGAGCTCCTTGAAAGTTTGACATCGCTCTACCTGTAGAATGAGATACTCGTTGAATATGATGTAATACCCGACAAAAAAGTTTATTAGATTAAACAGAAGAGCCTTTTTCGACTAGTCAACATATCTTTTATAGAAAGATAATTGAAGTGGTTACCAAACAAATTTGTTCCTTTACTATTTGGAATATGTTTTAAAGGAGTTACGTACATAAAGACTTTACTGGGTAAAGCAACTCGAGATAAATGACTTCTGTCTTGAGATTCACGTGCGTGACCAAAAGGTCGAAGACGCATAGATACTGAGGAAACTAAGTAGCTAGGGGTAATCTACTTGGTCTCAACTATACGAAAAAGTGCATACCTGTAAAGACCCTCAAGCTCGTCAACGCTGTTAGACTAGTCAAGAGACGTCTTAGCTGGTAATAACTCGATTATTTTAACACGAACGTTAATTAATAGAAATTAATCTAACAACGATTTAGATACGAAACTAGTACCATTGGATAGATCTTGGAAAGTTACGCATAATGGACTACTCGAACGTGCCAATCGGATACCAGTCGGAGGAATTTATCAAGTTGGAGAAGGGACCGACTGTGGCTTCCCATATCTAAGTGATGTGTGCCTTTATCATTTTTCTTTGGTATTATCTACACCAAATCGAGAGGAATTACTTATCTTTTTCTTTTCTTTCTCTTCTTCTTTTTCTTCTTCTTCATCTGCTTTCCGCTTCTTCAGTCGAAAGATGATTGAGTAATCAAATTAGTGGTTTTGAGATCGAGGAAAGAAGATGCAGATCGATTTTTGCTTATTGGTGATGGTGTTGAAGTTGTTTGAGCACGGGATAAAGAGGTTAGAGTTGTTGCTGTAAATTGAAGATATGATTTCTAAAGTTAGGGTTTATGTGGAATTGAGATGTGATTCGTGTTTTTATTAGATGAAGATTAAAAGGGTTGTAGTTTAATTGGAGTTTTGAAGTTGATTCATTAGAGTATCATTGAAGAGATTTGAATTAGGGTTTGGAAGAATTTCATAAGAGGAATTGAAAGATGAAATTGAAGTTTTAAGTGACAGATTAGAGATGGGTTTTGTTGATATGAAGAAGTAAGTTGTTATTCAGATTCGAATTAGAGAAGTTCTGATTTGGGGAATTGAATTAGAAATTAGGTTTCTTAATGAATTTTGGTATTTAGGGCTCTTAAGTCTGGAATACAGATGGAAAGGATGAGACTGATGATGATGATGGGAATGTTTGGATGTTGGATGAGCTGAATTGAAGGTTGTCGATGATTTTGGAATGAATTGATGAAACAAGTTAAGATAAGATGAAGAATTTGATTTCAATCGCTTGACTGGAATCATCTTGAGGTAATTAACTTCTCAGTAAACTTAGTTAAGTTTTATAGATTTTCATTGTTGAGTTTATAAGTTATGAGATGTTGATAAAGATGAATGAAACTGAGAATGTATGTACTGGTGGTGGTAATGAATATGGATGTAATAGAGAAATTCTAGAGTTTTTAATTGCAGATTAGTGGTGTTGGTAGTTTTGAGACAATGGTGTGTATGTGTATTTTAAATTATAAGTGTTATGGATTAAGTTTAGATGAATGTTAGGCAGAGAAGAGTTTTTGAAGAGGTATAACTGATGGTGATGGTATTAGTCGAACTACAACTACAGAATTGAAGTGGAAGGAGTATTGTTGTGTGGAATTGGAACAGTTGTTAAGCTGTAGGATTTAAGTATGTCAGAGGTGTTATATAGAGCTGGTGGTGATTGCAGGGAGAATATGAGTCATGGATAGTGATGAATGGACGAGTCAAAATAATATAGATGGTTATGTACAATGAATGAGACTGAAGTTACAGGTCATGAGATTTAGTAGAGAAGCTTTTACATAAAGCTGCAATTGCAGGTAAGCTTGGTCTTTATTTTAATTGATTATGAAGTTTGTTTAAGAATGAATGAACTGATGTAATGTATAAATTTAAATTGAACCTGAGTTAGAGTTATAAAGACAGAGTCAAGAATTGTGCGAGAAAAAACTTGACCCGTCGACTGAACTTACTCAACGACTCAATTATGTTATTGTCCTAGACTTAGCTACCTCACCGAAAGTTAACTCATTAACCATACCTGGCCAAAATTGACTCAATGAATCTTGACCGAGTTGGATCGATTGACTATACTTGACCTTGACTTGGACTCCTCAGTTGACCAAATGGACTGGACCTTAGTTAAATGGGCTTGCTTTGTGGACTTGGGCTAAGAACCATTAGATAACTCCTTATGTGAGCCATTTTGGATAGTTTATTAGACTTCTTGTGTGATTAACAATTAGTCTATATTAACTACGATCGATTCGAAGGATGAACCAGTGGATCATGGATCTCGAGGTAGGCGTGGCTTGTCATAAAAAAGGTGGCAATCTACATTTAACTCTTTTGTGATTATTGTTTTCTTTACAAAAGTTTATGTTTTACAAACTCATGCATCGTCTGTTGTTGTGCTTTCCGCGCATTGTTTAACTTTGAGTTCCGAAAGTTCTGTTATTTCTTTAATATTTCCAAGGTTTGGAAAGGACCTGTGTTGTTTAGCTTGTTATTATGAAATGTTGGGAAATGAAGATTCCCATTTGTGGTATATAGGATACGCTCCTTCATTTATACTTTCATGCACGTCTTGGTGTGTAATTGTCACCAAGGTTATCTAGGTGTGTAATTGTCACCAATATTACAGGTGTGTACAGTCACCCACAGACTATCTAGGTGTGTAATTGTCACCAATATTACAGTGTGTAAATGTCTCCACAGAAATTATTGGCTGGTGTGTAATTTCTACCAATCCGGTGTGTAAATGTCACCACAAAAATTAAATAAGGAGTTAGTTCCATATACATGTTGTTTAGTTTAGTGGGTTGGTTGTCTTTTCATGTTTGGGAAAATATGTATTGTTTTCCAAATCATTTCAGTGATTACATGAAAGTTAAATATTATTTCTATTGGGCACCCCTTTTAGGGATGATGTGCTCACCCATTCCTACTTTCAGTTTCAGAGACAGATCAAGATGCTCACGTGGCGAAGAAAGCTTCGAGGAGTTAGTTACGTTAATTGGTTGGCTTTCGCTATATTTATTTTGTGTTTACATTCTGCTTGTAAATCAACACACTATTGAATATGTATCATTTGAGAGGAGTTCTTATATTTAAAAGATTTGGGTTAATCTTTGTTTTAGAACTTCTGAATTATTTCTTAAATAAATGATTTAGATCCTTAGTTCCTCATTTTATAGTTAATCTGTTAGATTAGTCACCTGCTAGTTTAGGGGGCGCTAGAATTGTCTCGACTTTGTCTATAGACGATCACACTTGGTATATGACTTATAGGTTGATATTTAAAAGATTATGGTGTGTTTGGGTACCCTCATTTTTGCACTTTTCCTATTTACCACCCACCTTAATTCCCACCTCTAATTATTATATTTACCACCCATAGAATTTTTCATATTCCCTAAATACTACTCATTGACTTTTTATCTACGCCCATTATATAAAACAACTAAACACCTAAATAACCATAGTTCCAAAATCCAAACTAGTTCTTCTTCTTCATCTCCTCTCGCCGACCAGGACCTCCTCTACCAATCACCACCAAGCCAGCGCGCCACCACCTTATGATGTAGAAAATTATGGAGTGCGACGGAAAAAAAGTAGTTTTAATTGAGGTCTATCGGTGGTTAGAGCTTTGTCTAAATGGAAGTGTCCAGAAGAGTTGATCATGTGACACCAACTTTTTATTTCCAACTTTAAGACTTACTCTGGCTTCTCCAAGTTAAAAATATGTCCAACTTGTTTCCAACATTGATTAGTTCATGAATTTATTTTACTCCTAGAAAAGTGTTAGCCTTTGAATTTTTGGTTCATAATTAGAACAAATGTTCGCTTGTCTTGCATATTTTATGAGGTTTGGTATCCCAACACCTATTTACAGTTGATTTAAAAGCTTTACAAGAGTCTTCTTGGCTCTGAATCAGTGGTATCATGCTTTCACATGAATAAAGAAAAAAATAATTTACCTAAAATGAGACTTAATAATTAACAAGGAGGGAGACATTTATATTAAGTTTACCCAAATAACCATTTGTTTTTCCCTTTCTTTTCTATTCCTTGATCTTGTTCACGATGCCACCAATGAACCAACAAGTTTTTTTCTTTCTTTTTCTTTGGATTTTTAACAATGGAATCCTCCATAAATATTTATCAACAAATTTAGTTTTGGTATAATTAAACAAAGTCCCTAACTAGGATCATTAGTTTTTTTTGGGTTTAATGGTTTTTAATAAGAAAGATAAATTACGAAGAAAAAGACGAAATAAGGATTCTAATTTGACTTTTGTAAGTGGTAAATAGAAGGAAAAAATAAAACTAAAGACTTGAATTACTTTAAATCTTAGTACTTCGATAACATTATTCTTGCAGCTAAAGAGATAATTGACACCATATCTACTTCGTCTTTTGTATTAGGCTCTTTTGCACTTAAATTAGACATAAGTAAAGCTTACGACAAAGTGAGCAGGAGATCCTTAAGCCGTTGTCTTAGATCTTATAGTATTGTAGGAAAATCTCATAATCTCATTATGAAATGTGTCTCTACAGCATCTTTCTCAATTATTATTAATGGCCAAGCAGAGGGCTTTTTCACTAGCGAAAGAGGGTTACGCCAGGGTTGCCCCCTTTCTCTGTATCTATTATCTTGTGTAGTCAGGGTTTGTCTTAGTTAATGAGAACAACGCCATGTATAATGGCTATAAAATTTGTCGAAATGCTCTATCTGTTTCCCGTCTTATGGTTGCTGATGACCTTATTTTATTTGGGAATCTTGATGAGATGACTACAAATACTCTGCAAAGAATTATTAGTACTTATGCTTCATGGTCTGGACAACATGCAAATATGTAAAAATCTTCGATCCATTTCAGCAAAGGTGTCAATCCGAATAGAAGACTGGAGTTTGCAAGCCAATTTGGGGTATAACAAATGCATACTGACAAATACCTAGGTCATCGCCTTAAGGTCTTCCAGGTAGAAACCGATTCTTACGATTTCTTAGTTGATAAGTTTGATGTTAAGTTGGCAGGGTGGAAGGGTATTCATTTGACGTATGCTGGCAGAACCATCATGATCAAACATATGTTAAGTCTCATACCTCATTATTATATGGCGACTGATCTCATTCCGAAGAAAAGGTTTTGGATACTCTTACTTGAACCATGCGGAACTTTTGGTAGTGCCACTGAAGAGAGGTAAGGAAAACTCACTTTATCAACTGGAAAACTATAGAGAAACACAAAGATGTATGTGGATTAGGAGTTATAACTCTACAACATTTAAACAGAATTTATGATAGCCAAACTTATTTGGAAATTTTTAGAGAATGATGATTGCCTATGGTGTCAGCTCATGAGAGCTAAGTATTTGCAAAAAGATAACTTTTGGAGTGTGAAAAAGGTCAAAATGTTCTTCCACTTGGTCAGCTATGCTGAAATGCATAACTCATATGGTTGATGTGTGTCGTTGGGTGGTTGGCATTGGTAAGAAGATTGATATTAGGGAGGATCCCTGGATTCCTAATTTTCATAATAAAAGACCCACTCTCAACATAAATGTTACTCACTGTCCTTCAAAAGTCAATGAGCTAATTCTTCCTAATCCTACCAGATGGGATACTGAAAAACTTCAACTTTTTTTTCCACCTCATGAAGTTGGGAAAATCTTGGACACTCATCTACCTAGCAATGATGCAGAAGCTGTAGAAGATAAATCATTGTGGATTCATCATCCTAATGGGGAATTTTCGGCTAAGTTCTTTATCAAAACCCTACAAGACAGAGTACCATACTCATCTGATGCTAGGAACGCCGAAGAATTTTCTTGGAAGAAATACTGACAAGTGAAGAATATTCAACCCAAGATTCAAATTTTCATTTAGAGAATTCTCAATAATGGCATCGCTGTGGGGAGTAGAATGCTAAAGATCCAAAGACATCAATGTAGATTTCAAATGTGTAACATGGTTGTTAATCATTGAAGCATTTATTTCTCTCATGTCCTATTGCTCAAGCTTTTCTCTTTGCTTCTCCTCCGAACCTCGGAATCGATGAAAGCTTAAATCTTTCTGCATAAACACTACATCGATGTTGGTTGTTAGAGGAAGGAGATTTTTACAATCTTAAACCGGGGGCTTTTTTTTATTTGGAATTTATGGAAGACAAGTAATGATATTATCTTCAATGGAGGTTAAATTAATATTCAGTCGATGTTACATGAAGTGTTATATTGGTATAATCAAGACCCTACCAAATGAACAAGATTTTATGGATTCTATATATACAATGCGGTCTCCTTCTTCTTATCCGAAGATCAAAATTAATTTTGATGGAGTTGCGCTGAATCGAATGGGTACGCGGGTGCTGCTGTTGCTAGGGATCACACCTCTGTTTTTGCTGGGTGACAAACAAAGGTACTTGATTATATTTCCCCTCTTGAAGCAGAAGCACATGGTGTGTTGGTGGGTATCGATATTGCCATCAGTAAATGTCATAAACACATCATTGTTGAAGGTGATTCTCTTATGGTGATTAATGCTTTGAAATACAAAAACATTCCTACTCCTTGACACATTAAGAATAAGAATATAATAGGAAGAATCAAGGATAAGTTAAGTTTCATCTCGTCAGTTGATTTCAGTTTAATCAAAAAGAAAGCCAATACCATGGCTCACTCCTTAGCTTCTGATGCAGTTGAACACCAGCTGTCTAATCAGTGGTTACTTCACCCTCCTTTTTGTATTGCTTACTCTGTTAGTAAGCTTTCTTCTTATTTTTAGTTTTGTTGTTTTTTTCATCTTTGTAACCTTCAAAAAAAAAAAAAAAAATTTACTTTAGAAATTGCCAGGTAAGTGATAAATAGGAAATTTGTGGTTGGTAAATAGGTGAAACCTTTTCGTATGAGAACCATTTTGATTCACAAAAAGAGAAATCATTTTAAAATTCGATATCCAAATTGACTTCTAGAAGTCAGAAGTAATTTCATGGAAAAACAAATAAGCAAAACCATAATCAAAACCGGGGACCTCGGCTATCAACATGACAAAAAAAGATAAATAGAAAAAAAATGGAAAAAATTGTTTAACTCGCGTGATCATAGTCCGATCAATAGTTTTGACTTGACTTGCTATTTAGATTTCAGACATTTATCATTAGAAAGAGAAAAAAAACGAGAAGTGGGAGGAAGCAGAACTGAAGATCTGAATTAAAAAGAAAGAAATCGAAATTTTGGAAATAAGGATTTCAGAAATTCTTGTGAATTCAGATTTTAAACCGAAAAAGAGAATGAAAAGAGGGAGGAGATTCTTCCACCATAAGACTTGCACTTTCACATTTCATTCCAGATAGTTAGGTGACGTAAAATTTGCAAAATGCCACCGTAAGAGCATATCCTATGGGTAGTCTCCAAATGGAGACTAACTCGCCCATATGAAGGACCCTCGCTCATATGAACGAGTGAAACCACTATGGGCAAATAAGAAAATGGCACTACACGGGAGACAATCTCCCAAAAGTAAAAAAATTCAAAGTAGACGGACCGTCCCCGTCCAAAAAAAACTAAAAAAAAAAAAACTTAGACGGGGACACCCCCGTCCAACAAAAAAACCAAACAAAAAAACTACATAGACGGGGAAAGTCCACCACTCAAATCAAACAAAAAAAACAAAAAAAACGCAAAAAAAATTTAAAACGGACTGTCCCCGTTTACTACTAAAAAGTGCAAATTTTTTTGACGGGGAGACTGTCCGTCTGGGTGTGACACTCCCAACCACTCGCTCAATCGAACGAGTGCATGATAGTCTTTGGCCGAAAAGGAGGCTAAACACTACCCATAAAAGACTCTAATTTGGTCTAATTGGTAGTGCACTCCTTCATTTGAAAGAGTGACACTACCCATAGGATTTGCTCTAAGACTTATCCTAAATGTTATCCACCAAATGGTTATTGAGCTAGAGCCAGAGCCCGGGATACCTCGGTTACCAACATGACAAAAAAGAGAAAGAAATGGAACAAATTTGACTCGCGCGACCATCGTCTGGTCAATAGTATTGACTTTGACTTGTTATTTAGATTTTAGACATCATATTACAATCGGCGATTTGGAAAGAGAGACAGGAAGATAGAAAGGAAGTGGCGATTTGAATTAGAAGGAGAGAAATCGAAATTTTGGAAAATTAGGGTTTCAGAAATTCTCCTGAAATCAGATTTCAGACTGAAAGAGAGAAAGAAAATGGGGAGGGGATCGGAGGAGTAGATCTGATCTGGTGTCGGATTATTGCGAATGGGGTTTCCGATAAGAAAATCTCCTCCATCTTCTTCTTCTTTTTCTCGATCTCGATCTGAAATCAAGAGCGAGATGATCGCTACACATTCATAGTACGTATCATCTGCTCTGATCTAAATGGTAAACGTGACGGATTCCACACAGCCAAGGTGGTTCATAGATCTGCTGATGATTTATGAACTTGTCAAATCAAACAACCCTGCAACCACCGCCACCGCCACCGCCACCGCCACAATCTACTCTCTCTTCTTTACAATGAGGAAGTGATGATTTCATCGAGGCTACTAGGGTTTGTAGAATTGGTATAAATCTGTCTTCGTTAGTCATGGCGAGGTAATTCGGGATGGTCTTTTGGGCTACCGTTTCTTCGGGATGGTCTTTTAGGCTACCGTTTTGCAGCTATGCAGGAGATAGATCTTTCAGGTCCAGTCGTTGTTTGAACTCCTACGTGTTGGTCATGGCAGTCTTGTTGGGGAAATTATTCAATTAGATTGTTTATTGTTTAGTGTTTCTTGATTTCTAATTTTATTTTTCAAATTTTTGTTGGCAGAAAGACGAAATCAAGAACCAGCGCGAGAATGTAATTCTTTCTATTGCAAACACACAAGACTCATCTTAGCCTACCTCTTAAAGCTGATCCAGTAAGATGCTTCCAACTTCAATAAAATTTTACCATTCAAACTCGCGTTGTATTATCTTGTACTATTTTGTGATTCAAAATGGAACAGTTAAGTTAGATACTGAGTTGTTGTTAAATCTGATCAATGCACTTTCCTACTTTTTACTAGACGATAGATGAGAAAGCTGTTACTGAGGTTTTCTTAAAAGTACTTGATAATTACATCAGATGGTGCAAATATTTGCACATACTCCCTGTTTGGAAGAGGTAATTCCTGAAGTTGGCAATCCTCATGTATTTTGAAAAATATTTCCCATTGTTCTTCGTATGCTGATATTGGAACTAACACAGATGGTGCAAATATTTGTAACGACAGATGTGTATGTTTTCCTTGAATAAGTTGTCCTATACCTTTTTAGTTCTATCATTCTGCATTGATGTAAAAAAGAATCAATTTGATTTTCTAAGGAAGCATGTATTACAAGGTTGCGATCATCATTTTCAACTAAGACGTTGTTCCCAGCCTTCTAATCTTAGTTTATGATGATGTGCTTGCCACGCCTGCCTTCTTAGACTTTAGTTTCTTTGGTATGCAGATGTCAAAAGAGCTGAATGTGATGTTGGACCATGGTGAGGCGCAGCCAGCTGTTAGCTGTACTGGTGATAATGGTTCAGTGTCATACCTTGAACTAGTCATTGCTCCCATTTATGAGACAATGGTTAAGGTTAGTGCATTATTTTTCTTATTTGATTTCAGATTGAAAGAGAGAAAGAAAAGGGGAAGGGAAGGAGTAGATATGATCTGGTGTCGGATTATTGCGAAGGGGTTTCCGATAAGAAAATCTACTCCATTTTCTTCTCCTCGATCTCGATCTGAAATCAAGAGCGAGATGATTGCTACATATTCAGAGTAGGTAGTTCGTATCATCTGCTCTGATCTTAGATGGTAAACGTGTTCTGCTGACGGATTCCACACAGCCAAGGTGGTTCAATGAGGAAGTGATGATTTCGTATAAGGCTACTAGGGTTTGTAGACTTGTTATAAATCTGTCTTTGTCAGTCTTGGCAAGGCAACTCGGGATGGTCTTTTGTGCTACCTTTTCTTCGGGATGGTCTTTTAGACTACCGTTTTGCAGCCGTGCAGGAGATAGATCTATTTCCTTGTCTCACTCTACAGTCTGAGCCTCCTCTCTCCCTCCCCCTTTTTTTTTCTGGAAAAATAAAATCAAAAACTTAAGGGTAAAATTTCCTAGGACTCAAACTTTTGTTTAATGTCAGATATGTTCACTCTTTACTCGTCTCATTGAACAGGTATCAGGTTTCCTCGTTGTTGCTAATGGAGTGGCAGGGGCTGCTATGTATGAACTCCTAGGTGTTGGTCATGACAGTCTTGTTGGGAAATTATTCAATTAGAAGGAGATTCTTCTACCACTCAAGGTATACATATAATTAATATGCGACTTTGATGAATGTTGCGTCATTTCATTATTTTCCTTCACTTCCTTCTATAAGTACTGTACTATTCCTCCCTTAGTTACCTTTTTGATAGATTGTTTACCATTTACTTTCCAACGGTTTAGAAGCGGAAAACAAGGGCACGGAACTCTTTTTTGGTTTCTTTATACTTCTGTGTTTGGGGGCAGGCTGCAAATGTCCGTTTCCTTCCAGAATGCGAATGTTATATATTTCACCATATGAGTATCTCTGTCACTCTATGTAGGCTGATTAGTCGCTTAAACCTGTTTATCCAGAAAACTATGATTCAGACTAGGTCACCTGCAGTCAGAATTTCTACAAATATACGTACAGATCGATATATTTCTATTAACGGTCGGATATCTGTGCGATTTCCTTGAATAAGTTGTCTAATGCCTATTTAATTCTATCATTCTGCATTGATGAAAAAAAGAATCAATTTGATTTTTTAAGGAAGCATGTATTACAGGGCTGCTATCATAATTTTCAACTAAGACGGAGTTCCAAGCTTTCTAATTTAGTTTATGACTTAGTTATGTGCTTGCGACGCCTGCCTTCTTAGACTCGAGTTTCTTTGGTATGCAGATGTCCAAAGAGCTGAATGCGATGTTGGACCATGGTGAGGCGCAGCCAGTTGTTAGCTGCACTGGTGATAATGGTTCTGTATCTTACCTTGAACTAGTCATTGCTCCCATTTATGAGACAATAGTTAAGGTTAGTGCATTATTTTTCTTATTTGATTTGTAATTGCAAATACGCATGGGTTCACCAAATGAATGGCAGATTTAATGGATGCGTGTTTTTTTTCTTCTTATCCAACTCCACCACAATCTACTCTCTCTCTGTCTTTCTTCTTTACGACGAGGCAGTGATAATTTCATACAAGGCTACTAGGGTTTGGAGACTTGTTATCAAATCTGTCTTCGTCAGTCATGGCTGGGTAACTCGGGATGGTCTTTTGGGCTACCGTATCTTCGGGATGGTCTTTTGGACTACCGTTTTGCAGCCATGCAGGAGATAGATCTATTTCCTTGTCTCACTCTACTAGTCTGAGCCTCCTCTCCCTCCCAATTTTTTTTTTCTGGAAAAATAAAAATAAAAACTGAAGGGTAAAATTTTCTCGGACTCAAACTTTTGGCAGACTTTAAGCAGTTTTTTATGTGCAATTTATTGTTTGATGTCAGATGTGTATTTTCACTCTTTCCTTGTCTCATTGGACAGGTATCAGGTCCAGTCGTTGTTGCTGATGGAGTGGTAGGGGCTGCTATGTATGAACTCATATGTGCTGGTCATGATAAAACGGGCTTTGATGAATGTTGTGTTATTTCATTATTTGATTAGAAGGAGATTCTGCTACCACTTAAGGTATACAAATAAATAAAACGGGCTTTGATGAATGTTGTGTTATTTCATTATTTTCCTTTCACTTCCTTCCATAAGTACTTGATAATTAGAAAAAGAAAACTACAAAAAGAATCAACTTGATTATCTAAGGTAGCATGTGTACAGAGCTGGGCAGCTAGCATAATTTTTAACTAAGATGGAGTTCCAAGCCTTCTGATCTAGTTTATGACGTAGTGATGTGCTTGAGTTTTGAAAATTTCACGCCTACCTACTTAGACTCGATTTTCTTTTGGTATGCAGATTGCAAAAGAGCTGAATGCGATGTTGGACAGTGGCGAGGCGCAGCCAGCTGTTAGCTTTACTGGTGATAATGGTTCTGTGTCTTATACCTTGAACAAGTCATTCCTCCCATTTATGAGACAATGGTTAAGGTTAGTGCATTATGTTTCTAATTTTACTTTTGATTGCAAAAACACATGAGTTCACCAAATGAATGGCAGATTTGATGGACGTGTTCATGTGGACCATCTTGATATATTTTGTTTAAGAAACTGTACCTTATGGACTGGAAAAGCTGTGGAATTCTCATATTTAAGTATTATGGTATAAAGGAGACATGTGCGTGCTTTGTAATGTGTTCATGCATGTAATTCTAGATCGTTTATTTTATGCTGATAGCAGCTTTTATCGTGGTGGATCTGTATAGTTGAGTTGTAATTATCCTTCAGTAGGTAGATTATGCTATTTAAGGCTCTCTGTAGAATCAGTTGGAAAACACGACAATAACTATGTGATTGGGTTTTATAGACCAAAAATGTTCTTCTCCAACATGTATATATTTCCTTTATTTTTGTTCTTAGTTGCAACAGTTCATCCATCTCACTGATTATCTGCAGGAAACTTCTATACTTAACAATGGGAAAGCTGCCCACTCAGATTGGAGGAACTATGACGACTTCAATGAGTATTTCTGGTTTGTCTTTCGTGACTTTGCTATGTGATCAGGCTTCTTACTTGCTATCCAGTAATTCTTCTGGTCAACAAGATATAAAACTGTTTTAGTTAATCAGATTTCAATGAGGCTTGTCCTCACTAATGTAAGCATGGCTTCTCTTTTAGGAAATGTTTTTTAGTGAATCTTGATCTTTAATTTATTTTTCAAATTTTTTGTTGGCAGAAAGACGATATCCAGAACCAGCGCGAGAATGTAATTCTTTCTATCGCAAACACACAAGACTCGTCTTAGCCTACCTCTTAAAGCTGATCCAGTAAGATGCTTCCAACTTCAACAATATTTTACCATTCGAACTCACGTTGTAAACGTGTTCTGCTGATGGATTCCACACAGCCAAGGTGGTTCAGAGATCATCAAAAAGGAGAGAAGTGGGAGTTTTTCTTTGAGGATTGGTTTGTTGCCCCTCTCCTGAGATCGGCTGATGATTATGAACTTGAAAAATCAAACAACCCTGCAACCGCCACCACAATCTGCACTCTCTCTATCTTTCTTCTTTACAATGACGCAATGATGATTTCATGTAAGGCTACTAGGGTTTGGAGACTTGTTATTAAATCTGTCTTCATCAGTCTTGGCAAGGCAACTCGGGATGGTCTTTTGGGCTACCGTTTCTGCAGCCATGCAAGAGATAGATCTATTTCCTTGTCTCACTCTAGTAGTCTAGTTTCATATAAAGCTACTAGGGTTTGAAGACTTGTTATGAGTCTTTCTTTATCAGTCTTGGCGAGGTAACTCGGGATGGTCTTTTGGGCTACCGTTTCTTCGGGATGGTCTTTTAGACTACCGTTTCTGCAGCCATGCAGGAGATAGATCAATTTTCTTGTCTCACTCTACTAGTCTTGAGTTTCCTCTCTCCCTTCCATTTTTTTCTTCTGGAAAAATAAAAATAAGAACTGAAGGGTAAAATATTCTTGGACTCCCAACTTTTGGTCGACTTTAAAGAGTTTTCTATGTGTGAATATATTGTTTAGTGTCAGATGTGTATTTTTAGTCTCTCCTTGTTTCATTGAACAGGTATCAGGTCCAGTCGTTGTTGCCGATGGAGTGGCAGGGGCTGCTAAATATGAACCCTTACGTGTTGGTCATGACGGCCTTATTGGAGAAATTGTCCGATTAGAAGGAGATTCTGATATCACTCAAGGTATAAGCAATGCTTGTATTAATAAGAAGAAGCCAACTTGAAATCTGATTAAGTAAAACAGTTTTAAATCTTGTTGACCTGAAGAATTACTGGATATGAAAGACGAAAAATTGCATGAATTTTTCCATGGAAGGATAGTAGAACTTGCATAATAGAAAGTAAGGGAAGTTAACTACACAATAGAACACTCTGTCAAAAAGGTGACTAAGGTAGGAAAAGGACTGGAGAGTACTTATGGAAGGAAGTGAAGGAAAATAATGAAATAATGTAACGTTCAAACTCGAGTTTCTATTATCTTTTACTATTTTGCGATTCAAAATGGAACAGTCAAGTTAGATACTGGGTTGTGGGGGGTAGGTTGTTGCTAAATCTGATCAATACTCTTTCTTACTCTTTAATAGAAGATAGATGAGAAAGCTGTTACCGAGGTTTTCTTAAAAGTACTTGATAATTACAAAAAGAATAAATTTGATTATCTAAGGTAGGCATGTATGTACTATAGGGATGCTGGCATAATTTTTAACTAAGATGGAGTTCCAAGCCTTCTATTCTAGACTTAATGATTTGCTTGATTTTCTTTGATGTGCAGATGGCAAAAAAGCTGAATGCGATGTTGGACCATGGCAATGGGCAACCAGCTGTTAGCTGTACTGGTAATAATGGCTCCGTGTCTTACCTTGAACGAGTCATTTCTCCCATTTATGACACGATGGTTAAGGTTAGTGCATTGTTTTTCTTGTTTGAGTTGTAATTGCAAATACAAATGGGTTCACCAAATGAATTGCAGATTTATTAATCCCCACCACAATTTTTTTGATGGAAATTACAACTTTCTTTTCTCATCAAGGACATGGATTTCTGCATTCTTGTTCTTGTTACATATTCACTCTGCGGTGCTTTTTGCATATTCTATGATGAGGTTGATGCTAACAACTAAAGTGTATATGCAGTACCGTAAAACGATAGCTTACGATAGCCCCTGGTGCACCCGCAACTCACTGGTTCCAACTCCGTTGTGTTCTGTCTCAGCCAATTTATGTCATGGCTTGACAAAAGATTACTGGAACTCTTTGTATGGTTGCTCACAATGCACAGAGTTGTACCATATGTACTTAACTATGTCAGGTGAGTCACTAAAATATCCTTTATTCTCCTTTTAGTGTTGTCAGGGATGGTGAAAAAGTTAACGCTAACTCTAGCGTTATACCTTTTTGAAGCTAAAATGTGGGGTGCTGGAGCTGAACGAGGAGGAATACGTTTTAGTGCAAACCCGAATGTCGCAACCACAACCCTAAGCATGGGCCCAAGATCAGCAGCCACATCAGCTACTTGAAAGACAGGTATGGCTTACGTTCTTTAAACTAAGTTATAAAACGGTATCTTGGATACACATTGCACACAAAGTATAATGTGCTTCTAGTTTTAGCAGCTTCACTTCAGGATTTTCTGTACAATTATTATTGTGGTGTGTACTTTGAATTTTAAGGTGATTCATATTATAGAAATGCCAAAATTCAGGTCGCCACAGTGGAGTCCATGAACATAGTTAACATCCAAAAGACAAGCATTCGAAAATGTTAGTCACAATGAACTTCAAGGCAGGTTTGTCAAAACTTATTTATTACTTTTGGACTAGTTGATTGTACATGTGGATACATCATCATCTTCAATAGCTTTTTTTGAGTTTTGCGAAATCAAGCGCGCTTTTCAGTGTCATGTGTTTTGTGCCTAATCTCATCTTGTATAGCTATCTGAGAGAGAATATTTATTCGATAACTGAGACTCCTTTTGGCATTATCATGTTGTTACGAGTAAACGTGAGACTAAATGTTAAAATGCACCTTGATCTACAACTCATGGCTACCACTTCCCCAAGAATAATTAGGGAAACAAAAGAGGGGGGAAAGATGGGTCCACTAGGCAGAACGTTGTTACTTCAAAGATTTAGGTCATGAACCTTCTTACAAAGTCGTCCGACTACTCTTTTGGAGAAACTGACTATTTGAAAGATCAAAAGCTGACGACTACTCCACATACCGACAGTAGTGGTGTCATATTTGGAGCTACATATTTGTTGGGTGGTCAAAAGCTGCAATTAGGAGTTACATATTTCTAGAGTTCGAGGATAGTGTTATGTCATCATGAGGCGCCTGACGCTAAATCGTAATCCTTGCGCTCATAGAGAAAAAGACATCCTTCAATAGTTATATTTTCTAAAGTTTTATGTGCTCCAATTATAATTTTGCCATCCTTTTGCTTCTTGTTTTTCGATCACAAATTTTTTAAAGTCTTATAGCTGGCTCTCTTTTGAAATTGCTTGAATATAACTATAAAAGTTGGAAAACGTTATTTTATTTCAATCTGCTGAAAACCTTTGTGAAGTGAATAAGGTTTCTGTTACATCAGTCCACTCTTTGACTTTTTAAGACATTTGCAGGATATTATGTTAGAGCTTGAGTTCCAAGGTGCTAAAAAATCATTTACCATGCTTCAGGTTAATATCTTTGAAATTCTTGAGTTTATTTTTGAATTAGGTTTCGTTTATTTTTGAATTAGGTTTCAGCTGATACATCTGGCTTCAGGATTTATGATATCATTCTGTGCTTCCTTGTTATACAGACTTCGGCTGTCAATACTCCAAGACCTGTAGGATCAAAACTTGCCGCTCTTCTCACTGGGGAGGTTACTTGCATCATCTTTGGCAGAGTCCTGCTCAATGAATCATGTCATGACTGGTTTGGTTGTTTGTAACATGTCCCATGTTCTGCATGCAGCGTGTTCTTGATGCTCTTTTCTAAGGTGGATTTGTTGTTTACTCTTGATTTAGGTGTTGTAGATGTTGGAAACTCTTATCTGAATTATTGTTATAAAGCATAGTTTCTCTGTTCATATGCAGTACTCTAATTCAGACACCGTGGTTTACGTTGGTTGTGGAGAAAGAGGAAATGAGATGGCTTAGGTGTGCAAACTTTTGTACTTCTAAAAATTCTCAAATTTGTTATTCAAGTTCTGATGTAACATTTTATTACTCAATGATGCAGGTTGTTATGGATTTCCCTCAATTGACCATGACATTGCTTGATGGCTGTGAAGAGTATGTCATGACACATACTACTCTTGTATTTTACATATCTATCATGCTTGTGGCTGCTCAATAGGCCTCTATTTATACAGGTAATTCCTTGGCTCTGCTTATGTAGTTTTGCTTATCTAAACTTCTTTATATAATAGATCTCGAACTTTGTCTGAACTTTTTCTGTTTTATTTCGTTAACTGTTTTGAATAAAGAACTTAGCTTGTGTACCTTAACAAGAAGTGGTGCATAAATAGAAGACCTTCCACATTGTGCTTTGCTTAAATTGCATGAAGTGCAAACTCTACGTTTAATTTTCAAACATAGTGTTATAACTTACAGCTGATTATGCGACATCTGGTGATGTCTTTTTGGTGATTATGCGACATCTGTTTGTAATGCTATACTCTTTTGGTGTTCCATTCTGGTCATAGCTAAAAAAGGTTGTTATAAACGTGCAAGTAATTTACTTTGTATATTGAAAACCTTATCAAATTAATGCGATTCCAGAAATCACAACTGCTGAATACTTCCGAGAAATGGGTTACAATGTTGGTTTGATGGCTGATTTTACATCTCCGACGGGCAGAGGCTTTGTGTAAAATTTCAGGTCTGGTAATTACATACCTTGTTTATATGTATTAAACTTGCGATGTATTATTCATCACATTCTTTTGATTCTTTGTCTATTCTAGAATTATTGTACTTCAGCTTTACATTCTTATGAATTTGATATCCAACTCTGCTTCATCAAATTCTTCCGACCTTTTGTTTTCTGTAGCTCGTTATGATGTTGGTTGTTGTAACTGCCAAATATCCGGGTTTATTGGGGTTGAAATTTAAATGGTGCCATGGTGCATTACAAAATGATGTACTGATAGTTGAACAAAATATTATATGCAGACTGAGATGCCTGCTGATTGTGGCTATCCTCCATATTTGGCAGCACGTTTAGCCTCCTTTTTCAAGCGTGCTGGTAAAGTGAAATGTCTTGGTGGCCTGGACTGTACCGGTAGTTACCGTCGCTGCTGCAGCTTCCCCTTCTGAAGGAGATTTATCTGATCTTGTTACTTCCGCAACTCTCATTATTGTCCAAGTAAGATTGACGCCCAATATTCTTGGTAATAATTATCTTGTGTAGGTCAGAACAAATTTGTCAGTCCCGTGATCATTTGCATGAGTTCCTTAATAATTATGTTTTCAAGGTCTTTTGTGATTAATAGCACAATAACAGTTGCTAGATGAAACCTATTAGATTCGGAAACGGTTTACCTAGGGGCTCATTTACTGGTTTAACATGTACATATACAAACACGAACACTATATATCTAATGACTTTAGCGATTCCACCATTGTATGTGTATCATTGCATTGTTTTGCTTGAACTCTGGATAGAACTGTTAGATTTTGATATGTTGTGAGTTTATAGCAGTACTGGTGCATCAATAAGTCAGCACTCAGCAATGCTCAATAAAAATTTGAGAAAGATTATTAGATGAAGGGAAGGACCTAAAACTATAGAATTGCAATGACTGTTCTGCACGTTTTATACCTGAATAGGCCTTTATACCACTTGTTTCACATTATTTAACCAGATATGGGTTACAATGCTACTATGATGGCTGATTTTACATCTGGATGGGCGGAGGCTTTGCTTGAAATTTCAGGACATCTGGAAATTACACCTCTTGTTTATGTGTTACAACTTAAGACATATAGTTCATCCTATTATTTTAATGCTTCGTCTATCCTGGAATTGTTGTACTTCATTTTACATGCTTATGAATTTGATATCCAACTCTGCTTCATCAAACCCTTCCGTCCGTTTTTGTTTTCTTTTTGCTATTTGGTTCTCGTAACTGCTAAATATCCAGGTTTATTTGGGTTGAAATTTTACATGGTGACCTGGTGCATTACAAAATTTTACAGGTTGAAATTTTGTTATCCTGCATATATTGCGGCACGTTTAGCTTCCTTTTACAAGCGTGCTGGTAAACTAAAATGATAAATCAAGCACCAGATGTCGTTTGGAGTACCCATGCTGTTTTGTTTCTCACGAATTCTTGTACCAGCTTCCTACAAAGAGGTGTATTCTATTTTTTCGTCTTACGTAGTTGGCATATATGCAGAGTGATTTTTTCTTTATCAATATATCAACGTTAAAGAATGCATGTTGTTTCTTTCTTTTCATCTCTGTTGGCATTAGACAAGCTATGATAGTGATTACAAATAACTGTACAACCGAAGAAGAAAAAGAGACAAAAAAGATTGGTAACTTTTTGCTGTTAAACTGCAAGACTTATGAAATTCTATGTTTTCTGTTGGTACAATCAACTTGTCTGAGGACACAAAATTCCTGTCCCTTTTAATAGTGATGGCCGATCACTTTCTTATGTTTATGATACTTCTTGGGAGATGTATACTCATGTTATTTTTATAATTAGAAGTAGTTTGGTACTTGTTTAACAAACTTATAAATATCTTGCCTTTGAACTCCCCGTGTCTCGTGTTTTTGCAGAAAGAATATTGATGAAGATATTGGGAATCCAACAGATTCTTCGACAAAGCAGTGTTGCTTATTCTTCAAATAAAAAAGGTAAGCCGACTTGAGTGTCATGAATTCTAGCTTGTTAAACAGTTAGATATTGGTAAATGGTACTAGTACAGTTTACAGGTGAAGTACTCAACCATAAATTTTAGCAAACCTGAGGGATAAATTCATCTACTGTTTATCAATACGTAGTGGTGATATCTTCTTTGATTTTTTTCTTTTTCTTTCTTATCCCTGAAGTTAATTCTCCAGTATTAGTTTGTGTGATAGAGAGTAGAACAAATGTAATGTTAAGCATGTTTTTATAAATACATCTGGATTGCTGAAGGCACTATCTACCGTCCTGGTTAACGTAGCATGGTATCAGTTATTATGATAGGCTTGCATCTGTTTTATCTCAATCCTAGCACCTGAACAGCAATAATACGAGGCTTGTGCAATATATCCACTCCCCTCACTAAAACAAGTGTTCAATGCTGCAAGTAGATGCTTCTATTCTTTATCTAATCACATGTGATTGAATTTGTAAGAGATCTTAACATGAAGAAGCATTTCAAACATGACAGCCTAGAACAAGATCAGATTCGGGTTATCAAATGTGCATCATATTTAGACTTTTGATCTTTGTCTCTTTTGTATCAGAGGATATTAAACTATTTGTACCTTTCTGAATTGCACAGCTTTTGTATCAGCTGATATCTATAGCCCCTCTTATCCATCTTTTTCAAATGCAAGAAAGATGCTGTCTTAGCAATATCAAATGCTGCATCTGGTGGTACCTGTTAAGAAATCAAGTATAGAACAGGCAGCATTGGAGGAAATTCCTCAAACGAAGGTATGTTATTAAGGCAATGTTATTTTAACGAGAATTTGTTGAGTAGTTGGGATTTAGTGTTTATATTAAGGCTAGGTGCTGGCATGTTTTGTCGGGATTTAAAATTGTGATGTCACTGATTTGTAGGTATTATAATATGCTTAGGTATAAGTTAGGTCAACATTAAGTGACAGTTTATCGTACAAAAACTAAACGGAAAAAAAGGAAGACCTTTTCATGTGAAATGTGGAGTTGTTAATGCAATACCATATGGTCGGTCTTTATGACCTTAAAGCAGTGATCTAGTTCCCTGTAAGAGACTCATAAATGAATTATCATTAAATACTTTTTTCCCTGCTAATCTGACTAGATGGAGCAACATCTTGAATAGACCGAAATATTTTTGAAGTTGTTACATGCTATTCACAATTTTGTTGATCTTAAGGACCTTTTTGAAGTATATTTTTGATTCCAGTTTGTCTTCAAGATTTTCCTTTTTAATTTATATAATCTAATAATCTCATGCATTTTTAGTTCTTTCTTGTTTTGTTGCAGATCTGAGATACAAATTCAATGAAGAAGGCATATAGAAAGAAGTCGATCTTTTTTTTTCTTTTTCTTTTTCTTTTTTCTTTTCCAGTATTCCAGTTTTTTTGAGATTGTTGTAAAGTTAATTAGTTAGGTAGTTTTCTTTCGTGCATTGTTTTTATTCGCGCATTGTAATAGTACAAGGAGAAGAAGTGAGGGTACCAGTCAGATGACTGCTTGGATCGGGTCGGCGTATTCATCCCATAGAATGAGGTAAGATCTCTCTAACACCCACCAATCCCGTCAGTGGATTTATTTTTTACTTCATGTGCTTGTTTTGGATGAACTAATTTAGTAAGAGACAATCAGAGTCACTAAAACGAGATACACAAGTCAAGGAAATATAAACTAGGCTGAACTGATTTATTTAGGGTACAATTCAAGAAAATATGAACTAGGATGATCACTAAATCGAGATACACAATTTAAGATAAATCACTAGACAGAAATACGTAAGTCATATAAACATAGATCTGTGTTCACAAGTCATGGTAATATATCATTGTTATAGTCTATTGAACTTGAATACCCTTAGTAAGAGCAATGTAAGAGACAATCAGAGTCACTAAAATGAGATACACAAGTCAAGGAAATATAAACTTGGCTGAACTGATTCATTTGGGGTACAATCCAAGGAAATATAAATTAGACTGATCACTTAATTAGAGATACACAAGTTAAGATAAATCACTAGAGAGAAATACGCAAGTCATGTGAATATAGATCATTGTGATAGTCTAATATAGTATGGATTGGTCAATATCCCCTTAAGCTCAAGGTAGGATCAATTATAAATTCCAAACTAACTGCACGAGTATAATAAAAGTATTAATAGATTGCCATAGAAACATTATCTTTATAGCTTTCGTTCAATTGGGAGCTATCAATTCGCCATAGAAACTAGAAAGACTAGATTACTCTTTCCTAAGATTGTGAACTCGTCAAAAACGCCCCATGCTATATACGAGTATGCCACAACTAGTGGACCAATTCTATAGAACGAACCCTTGTTTTCTCAAAGGGAATAGGAATTCTACGGCCTAAAAATGATAACACCCACCTGGGATGACAGTGGTCAATGGGAATACTTTGAGGGTAAATGCAGCATTGTCGGTAAAATACTCATTGTCGGTAAATTTGGACCCGCTAAGCTAGGAATTGTACTCCAATGCATTAACAGGTAATCATGTTTCCCCTTCCACAAACAGAAAATAAATAGATGAAGTGGTAATCTAGAAACTAGTATAACTAACTAAATTATGACAGATGAAAATAATAGGTCCTGCTTATCTAGGTTTGCACATCCCACGTTTGAATTAGCAGAATGCTGGCAGAAAAATGTTCGGCACCTTCCCAAAAACGCCCCCTGCACGACTAGTGGACCAACTCCACGGTGAAATTTGGAGCATTGACCGGAAAGTAAGTGGTAGTAGTATTACGTAGCCCTTTCAAAGATAGGAGTACAGCCTTTGTCCAGATATGGGACAATAAATCTGGACTTTTAATCATTCCCCTCTTCACCCCACTACTAATCCCTCAATGCTAGAATCATTACCCTCTTGAACCACTAAAATTGTGCCACCTCATGTCCAAGATTTGGACAAAGCTTGTTGTCCCAGCTGTAGACGCTCCCGTAAGAGCATCTCCAATGCAAGTGGTAAAGGTCTTAAAAATGAATGACACCTAGGATTTAAGACTTTTTGCACCAAATTTCCATCTCCAACACAAAGGTCAAGGTCATAGAAAGATTTGACATGGCTAAGTGGGGGTAATGGAGAAAGTGTAAATAAGACTTTCACTATGACCTTGGGTCTTAAAGCCACATCATTATTTTATCTCTAAATTCAAATAATGTTTTATCTCTGAACCTTGGGGGTTGGAGATCAACTTGAGGTAAAAAAAAAATTATATTAATTTTATTTTGTCATTTAGCAATGACCCACACATAAAAATGTGTTAATAAGACCTCCACATAGGATGACCTTGACCCTATGCATTGGAGATGCTCTAATAAGGTAGTGGAAATTAACCTAAGCCGGTCTTTAGAAATTAAAATCTTCTCTTTAGAAATTAACCTGTATTCATATTGAAAGTATTCATATTGAAATGACTTCTCTTCATCTGTTTTACTTTATCATTCACAGTCAACTATAACCTAAGCCGGTCTTTAGAAATTAAAATCTTCTTTTAATGTGCAAGGATTCTTGTAGTAATTAGTATTTTTTATTAATTTCTTCCTTATTTATTACCATAATGAAAAATTTATTACTGTCCAAATTTATCTATAAAAAGGTGTATAAAAATTTCCCATAGAAAACACATACTACATTCATTCAGAAACATATAGAATATAACACCATGGTTGTATCTTCATACACAAACTCTTTGACGAGTCTTTTGATTCTCTCATTCGTTGTAACCGCATCAACTGCAACTAGAGATGTCATAACTTCAAATTCCAACGACGAAGCACACTTTGATGCTCACCAAATCTGTCCTCAGGTCAAAGATAAGGATTTCTGCGTTATGGTAATGGATAGCTATATTGCTATCTATGGGTTTGATGTTAAAGAAGTGGGGACAATTTTTATTGATGTGTCAAAGAACACGGCGGGATTTGCAAACGACAAAATATTGGAATTGCTTCCGAAGGCTCCGGATGCTCAAAAAGCTCGCCTTGAGCATTGTAACCAGTTTTATACATCCTTTCCACAAAAAGATAAGGGAATCCTAACTCAATTACTAGAGCAAAAGGATTACGTTGGATTAAACAGAGAAGCAGGTATTCTTGCAAAACACGCAACTGATTGTGAAGACTCCTTCAAACCGGCACCATCTCCCATGACAAGGCAAAATAGTAATTTCTTTAATATAATGGATATGATATCAGTATTCTCACGTCTTCTTATTAATAAGTAAGGAAAATATTTTTAGAATATTTTTCTTTCATGTTTAGATATTTTGAAAGAAGATTATTTTTCTGTCTAATGTTTCAAAATTAATAAATTTATGAAAATGTCTGATTTTAGAACTATGGGGTAAATTTTCCAAAAGTAGTTAGGTGGCCATCCCCTCTATCATTTGAATCGGTGCACGGGGAATCAGTCCCTAGAGCTTGAATTCTATAATAAGAACTGTCTTTAATCCCCAACAAACACATGGGGTGGAGATTACTCACCACTACACGTATGAAATATCACCCAAACCTAATTCTGAGTCCAATTTTGTGCACACTCTTTTAACGAGTGTGCACGTAACAAAACGACCTCATTGGTTGTTGCAAACAACCGGTTATCTATATGATAAAAATATTTTTCTTTTTGTTTTTTTGTTTAATTTAAATCTTAAAAAGGTAAGAGGATATTTATCATATCTACTGGTTACCTTAAACGCCGGATTCTTAAAAAAAGAAATTCATGATTTAAAATTTTATAATTTTAACTCAAGGATACCAATAACTAATTTAATTAGTGTTTTCAGAAAATTATACAAAAGAATACGTAAGTTTTCTTAACATTTATCATGTAATTCTGATGACTTGCTTGCTCTGGCTGATTATCATGGAATGATATGATATATTGTGCAAGTTCCATCGCCATTTAAATTAAGGAAATTCCATATCATCATAATAGTATATTAGTGGTAAGATAAGAACTCTAAAGCAATTCTAATTATCTATTTCCATTTTGAGGATCCTATATTTAAGGTAACGATTAGATATGATATTTATCAACTTACGTGTTTAAGTTATAAATCAAATTAAATGAAAAAGGAAAATTGATTTTATTAATTAGATAACCAATTGTTTGTAGCAACCAATTGGATCGCTTTGCTATGTGCACACTCTTTAAAGGAGTGTGCACAAAATTGGACTCCCTAATTCTCTTCTCCTCCCTTCCCTTCTTCCCTTTTATCTCTGAAAAAATCTACAGAAACTCTCAAGAAAATGATCAAAAAGCGGCGAGATATATATACAGCCTGTTCCAACACCATCAATAACAGCCGATGAAGCCTGTCATAATCGGAGAACAAAAATCCAACTCCCAAGGCATCTATTATCTATCAATCATGGTAGGTTATAAATCCAAGCTTGGGGTTTTTTTTCCTTCGTTTTTGTGGTAGATTCTTATGGGTTTTTTTTTTCTGGACTGTGGTTAAAAATCCAAACATGAGTTTTCTCATATGATTTTATTTTTTATATTCCTATTCCCCATAATCTGTTATATGTATTGTTACTTGATCAAGTATTACTTTTTGTAAAATAGAATGAGAGATTTGGACGAAAGCATAAGGTTATCAAGGTTGCTATTCAAATTCACTACATAATTTTTGGAAAATAGAAATTTTGAAATAATATCTGTTTCGATGACATTATTTGTACAAATTAATATCCCGGATATTCATTCGGTTATAAGCAAGTTCGTGCTAGGGAGAACATGAGGCTTCGCAAACAACATCTAGATACTAGGGAGAGCAGCACATTGGTATTGATTTCTGGGCGAAGATATATACCATTGGATTACAGCCAGGGGCGGAGGCAGCCCATTGCAAGGGGTGCACTTGCACCCCTGTCCAGCTGCCTCCAAAGCCCATTTCAAGCCCAACTAGATTCTTTTTTTTTTTTTTAACATTTAAGCCTAATTTTCCATTTTTTGCACCCCTAAAAAAATGTTTGCACTCTATAGCATAATTTTGCACCCCCATCCAACATTTCTTGGCTCCGCCCCTGATTACAACTATGAATCTAGCCAAAAAAAAAAGAGTCAAACTCTGATGACGACAGTTCTTATTATAGCTCAGATGATGAGCATTCTATAAGTGAGATCAATTGTATGAAGTTTCACTAACACTTGCACAAATTCATATGAGTTTATTACTAAACAGAAATATAATGTAACCTATATGAATCATTAGGTGTATACTTAGAATAGCATATGTTACTCATTATTCGTCTAATACTTTGTTTATTTGCGACATTTTCACAGGATCTCAAAAGATCTGAGGTGCAATAGTTTGTACCAAGAGAAGACTAAAAGATCAAGGAGTACGGGTTTCTAGTTTAACATAGGTGTGTGATTAATTATGGGAGAGGTGGCACTGCAAAATAGAACACACAACCTTCACATTGAAACTAAAAATCCACATAACAAAGCGATCCCATAACAACTATATGGGACTATCTTATAGTTTCTCCAACATGTGGAACTTATTGTTAACAACTACCTAACGATAAAGTAGTTGAAAAAAAAAATAATTAAAGGAATTATAAAGAGATGACTAGACTCAGGAAAAACCAGCAAGAGATACGAGGTCGAACAAATAAATATGGCGAGATATAATTTAGTAGGTGGAAAACGGTTTTCAGTTTCCAGAGATTAAACCAAGGAAGTCAGCTAAAGAGATTAAAGAGATAGATTGGTCAGATGGTGTTGTGATTCTAACTCCAAGGCCAACTTTTATAACTACCGAGGGAGGGAGACAATTGATAGTTGTGGAGGTAGAGGCGTTAGGAACCCGGTCTGTGAAGGCATTAAGAGGATGGGATGGAGAGGGAGCCAATAAGAGAGGAAGGTCTTGAGAAGTTTTCTGTGTTTTGAATTTTACTTTGATTTTCTTAGGTTTAGAAGAATGTTGGGAAGGTTGGTGACAAACCACAGAGATGGTTAGGGAGAGAAGAGAGGTGAGAGTTTTAAGGTTTAAAGTTTTTGGGAGAGCTATGAGAAATTTTCTTCACATTCTTGAGTGGCCTAATCTATTCTCTGGAGGTACTTGATGATTTCTAGTGATGTTTTTGTCGAATTTGGTTATTTGAGTTGTTACTTGAGAGAATTTTTGAGGTGTTGTTTGATGTTTTTCATGGTGATAGTTGTACGACTGTTCGAATGCATCGGTCATTTTTGAAGTTCCACAGGTGTAGGGCGGAGGATATTAAGCCACTACAACGTGGACCTCTGTACATAGGGCAGTCATGTTCTTTTGATATAATGCCTATTGATCAACATAGGGCAGTCATGTTCTTTGAAGACCTCAAAGTACAAAAATTCTTATCTCAATCATCAACTATTGCATTGAGTAATAACTTATTCACATTCTCTCAATGGAAACCATCTTCATTAATACCCCACAATCATAACAGAGAATCATTCTTCAATATTGCTTTTTACGGTCTTCCTATGCATTTATGGTCTTCTACAATCATTAAAGCCCTTGCAAATAAATGCGGAGAGTTGACGGAGGTTGATAAATCAACATTAAATCTAACTGATATTTCTACGGCAAGAGTAAGAATAAGAAATCTTAAAGGGATAGATGAGATACCCCGTTGGTTGAATTTACGAACGGCGGTAAGTTTGCCGGAATTTTACTGCAGATTGAAGATGTGGTCCCTAGGAATCCTTTCTGGAAATGGTTTATGTTCTCTGTTGATCCACTCAAGCTTGCAAGGGGTAGAACATCAAATGCCAATTCAAAAAAGAGACAAAAGATGGAGCGAAAAGAGAATGAGTTGACTACTGTGAGTGATTCAAATTTTCCACCTACCGAGTCTGCAGGAAATGATAAGGCATTCAAAGCTCCATTTATGAACCTGCAAAAAGGCATAAACAAGTACATCAATAGGACAAGAGAAAAGTCTAGGTCCTTAAAGCGACACAAACCAACCCTCATGGATTGGGAACCATATGATTAGTCAAATATCTCTCTGCAGCATCCATCAGCCATCTATGCACCGTCTCAATCCATCCCTAGCTCATTAGATGCTCCTAATATTTTGAAAAAAGAAGCATTTAAAATTATTGCTCCATAGTTTGATGACTAATCAGATCCTTTAAGTACACCCTGGTTCACCTCACCTCCTTGGGCCATCATGAACTCAACATCCTTCTACACATTTCACAATATTTTTAATGGACCCGGCCCATGTCCCCCAATCCACAACAGTTCTCCTCCACATTTGTGCCTAGAAGAGCACTCACCGATTATAGCACCCATGCCTGCTCATATCCCAGTTCCACCTCCCTCTTCATTGGTGGATCATAATTTTTCTTCGAGTCTGGACTTGAATTTTATGAGTGACATGGTACTGAGTAGGGTGAACAAGACTATTCAACTTATGAACTCTATAAAAAATCTCAAGGATCCTCAAAGTGAGATGTTATTGCTTTGCAATTGCGATGGTGTGTCTAGATTATATTTTACAATGCGTACTACCAATCCCACAACTCTACATCAAGCTTCTGAGCTATACGATGACCATTTACTCAAGTATTTAAGACTCTTAATTACGGGTGATGGTGCTTGGTTTTGGGACCTTGCAAACAGAGATTGGCTACCTTGCCTATCAAGGATGGTGGGCTTGGTATTTACACTATGGCGGACACTCGTACTTATTGTTATCTTGCCTCTCGTAGTCGAGACTACCACGGTGCGTAAAGCGATACTTGGTAGCTTATTCTCTACAGATAATGGTTCTGCGTATCAACTTGCTCTTCAGAACTTCACTCAGGTATGTGGTTTGCCTTCTACTTATTGCGTCGATAATACTTCCCCCTTCCATGCACTCTTTGGCGAGTCACTTATTTTGATGCGGTTAAGAAGCAAATCCTGTCCAATTTTCCTTATCTCAAGAGACTTTATTTTGTGGCAATGTAACCGGGTTAATCATGCACAAGACTATCTTTTAGCTATCCCCATTAGTAGATTAGATCAATGCCTTGGGCCTAGACAGTTCAGAGCGGTTGTTTGCTATCGACTGGGTATTCCCTTGTTTGGTGAGGACAGTTTATGCTCTAGTTGCAATAAGCCCATGGATATTTTTGGTGACCATGCTATCCATTGTGCCAAAGATGTAGGTAGCAAGTTTCGCCATGATCTTGCTCGTGATGTAATTGTGGATATTTGCTACAAAGCTAGAGTGCGTGTGCGTAAAGAAGTTGATTTGGGCCTTTTGTCAGATGTTAACAAGGACTTACACCTAACGGATATCTTTGTCCTTAACTGGGAAAATGGACAAGATGTGTGTATGGAAGTCACTGGAGTTTCTCCATTTACTGGGGAGGGGGTCCGTACATTCGTTATTGCTTATGAACTCTATCAAAAAACTCAAGGATCCTCAAAATCAGATGTTATTGCTTCGCAATTGCGCTGGTGTGTCTAGATTATATTTTTCAATGCGTACTACCAATCCCACAGCTATACATTAAGCTTCGGAGCTATACGATGACCATTTACTCAAGTATTTAAGACTCTTAATTACGGGTGATGGTGCTGGTTTTGGGCCCTTGCAGCAGAGATTGGCTACCTTGCCTATCAAGGATGGTGGGCTTGGTATTTACACTATGGCGGACACTCGTACTTATTGTTATCTTGCCTCTCAGAGTCAGACTACCACGGTGCGTAAAGCGATACTTGGTAGCTTATTCTCTACAGATAATGGCTTTGGGTATCAACTTGCTCTTCAGAACTTCACTCAGGTATGTGGTTTGCCTTCTACTTATTGCGTCGATAATACTGCCCCCCCCTTCCATGCACTCCTTGGCAGTCACTTATTTTGATGCGGTTAAGAAGCAAATCCACAATCAATTTTCCTTGTCTGCAAGAGACTCTATTTTGTGGCAATGTAACCTGTTAATCATGCACAAGACTATCTTTTAGATGTCCCCATTAGTGGATTAGATCAATGCCTTGGGCCTAGACAGTTCAGAGCGGTTGTTTGCTATCGGCTTGGTATTCCCTTGTTTGATGAGGACGGTTTATGCTCTAGGCTGCAATAAGCCCATGGATATTTTTGGTGACCATGCTCTCCATTGTGCCGGGAAGATGTAGGTAGCAAGTTTCACCATGATCTTGCTCGTGATGTAATTGTGGATATTTGCTACAAAGCTAGAGTGTGTGTGCGTAAACAAGTTGATTTGGGCATTTTGTCAGATGCTAACAAGGACTTACGCCCAGCGAATATCCTTGTCCTTAACTGGGAAAATGGACAAGATGTGTGTATGGACGTCACCGGAGTTTCTCCATTTCTTTGGGGAGGGTCCGTACATTCGTTCGAGTTCAAGCCATCGCGAAGATACTGCGCGTAAACATACTAAATATTTGGAAGTATGTGCTTCACCTTTGGTATGGTTTGGGTGTTCTAGCTTTCACCACCTTGGGTGAGCTTGGTGATGATATTATTTGTTTTTTAAGCGTTTGAAGAATTGTTTGGTTAGCAATGATGCGGTAGTGGTTTTGGTAGTTTTATTTTTCATAGATTGGGAGTTGCTATTCAAAAAGGAGTTGGTGCCCAGCTTGTTGCTCGGTTACCAACTAAAGCATTGTATGTTTCTCAGTAATTATTAATATTATATTTACTTAAATAATAATTTATATAATTTTTTCACTTCAAAAATCACATTTACAATATATATATATATATACATAATAATGCTACATTTAAAATAATATTTTATTATTAATATTGTGTTTAAAATTAATATTACATTATATTTGAAAGTAATTTATATATTAAATTATTTAATAATTTAAAAATAATATAGATATAATAAAAAAAATATAGAGATAGATGGTATATTTTATATTCAACTAATTAATATAGAAAGGTTGCCGCCAGGGCTTATATTAAGCAAACTGAAAGAAATTACACAGATTGTGGTGGAAGTGCATCCTCACCTAGAAGCCCTAGTAAATGCGGTGAGGATTGCAAAAGAATTGGGGCGCACATATTGTGTTGGGTAATTTGTGAATATGTGGAACAATTTATTGTTTCTAGCTGAGTCTAACTCGCTTACATATTTCTCGAAATATGTGTTGGTAAGATTTAAGCTTTAGCCGAATTCATCTTTACCTAGTGAAGAAAGTCACCATTAATATTAATATTATATATCACCATTAATACTATATCTATATTTATAGTTAAGAAACACTCCCATAAAATAATAATATTTTAATATTTATTGATACACAAGATCAAACACTGCCTTTGGTTGGTAGCCTAGCAATAAGTGAGCTCCAACACCTCTTTGAATAAAGAACGCCTAATCTATGAAAAAAATAAAATTACCAAAACCACTACTAGCATCATTATGAACAAGATAATTCCTAAGACGCTTGAAAAAACATAGAGTATCGTCACCAAGCTCACCTAAAGTGGAAAAGGATAAAACACCCAGACCATAACCCAAAGAAGTACACTTGTCCAAATACTTAGTGCGCTTTCTTGACACTGCTTTAGAAATTGCCTTCCATGGGACAAATGAGCGCACACCATCACATGTGAAGGGCGAGACACCAGTGACATCCATACAAACATCACGTCCATTTTCACAATTGAGAAAAAGAATGTCCGCAGGACTAAAATCTATGTCATCATCAGACTGAATACCAAGAGATACTTCCTTACGCGCAGGTACATTATCCTTGTAACAAATGTCAAACACCAAATCACGAACAACATCATGTCGAAACTTGCTCCCAATGTCCTTAGCACAGTGAAGCGCATGGTCTCTAAAGATGTCCATGGATCGGTTGCAGCTTGAGCATAGACCATTCTCGGCAAACAAAGGGATACCAAGTCAATAGCACAGCACAACTCGGAACTGTCTAAGGCCGAAGCACTGGTTAATCCCGCTAATAGGTATCGCTAATAAATAATCTTGATCATGTTTGACACGGTTACATTGCCACAAAATGGAATCTCTTGCAGACATATGAAATTGGTTTGAGATTTGCTTCTTGATTGCATCAAAATAAGTGACTCGCCAAGGTGTGCATGGAGGGGGCAGATATCATCAACACAATAAGAAGAAGGTAATCTGCATACCTGGATGAAGTTTTGAAGAGCCAACTGATGAGCAGAGCCTGTGGTTGATGAGAATAAGCTACTAAGGATCATCTTCTCATCAAGGCATCGACTACGAGCGACAAGGTAACAGTAGACACTAGTATCGACCATGTTATAAATGCCAAGACCATCATCTTTGATGGGAAAAGTAGTTAATCTCTACTGTAGAGGACCAAAACCAGCACCATCCCCAGTAATGAGTAAACGTAAGTACTTAAGTAAATGGTCATCAAAAAGATCAGTAAATCGGGTCGCAAGGCACTTGGATTGACAGTACGCATTGTAAAGTATAAATGAGACACGCTAGTGCAATTGCGAAGTAATATCATCTCACTTTGTGGGTCTTTGAATTTTTTGATTGCGGTCATCGATTGAACAGTCTTATTCACCCTGGTCAACCTCATGTCGCTAATGAAGTTCAAATCAATACTCACCGGCCCACCCAAACGTTTAACACCATTAGAGGTTCTACCAATATCAAGGGTAAAAACACCATCCACCGTGCTTCTAGGATCAATAGAAGGCCAAAAGACTTTATTTTATTCACATTAAGATGCAATCCCACGCTTGGTACTTCGGTTTCTATTATGTCCAAGGCCCTTGCCACCTCCAAAGTATCACCAATAATAGTACCATCATCAAGGTACCAAGCGTGTAAGTCAAGAGTGCATCAAGAAGCAATGGACTTCACTAGAGGGTGAAGTGTCAATGCAAACAACAAGGGACCAAGGGGTCACCTTGTTGAACTCAATCTTGACGACAAAATATATTGGTCATAATAAATCTTAGCAGGACGCGATTAACAAAATTCTACCCGGCCAAGATACCTAGACAATGTAACGAACTGTTTGATGAGCTAAGATCTTCTCACCATGTTAAAGGCATTGGAAAAGTCAATAAACAACATTGACATTTTATCAGAATGCCCCTTCATCTTCAGTAAACAATGTACATCGTGTAAAATACCCTCCCCTCCAGCAGGCACTCTGACTCCAAACTGGTAATCACTTAAGTAAGAAGTCATGTCCTTACCCAGACCCAGAGAGGCAGCTACTTTGGAGACCAAACTTCGCAAACCCATACCCACAACAATAGGTCGGATACCACCCCGGTTTAAGTAAAGGAGTTAGGGCGCACGGTAATGAATTCACCTAGAATCTCGGGACATCTCTTGCCAACCAAAGGTTGACAACCCTCATTATCGAAGCAAGCAAATTATCTCACGCCTTTGTTGCCGCAGCTCCACTCATTACATCAACCAAATGTTTGGCCTGAATACCATAACGCCCACATGAAGTACCCTTTGGGAAGCTTTTGATGGCTCCCAACATAGCACGAGAATCCACAGTGATAGGGTCAGCCAAGATATCATCAACGGTAATGGCGGAGTAGAGCGCGGGCGGATGTTTATCTTGCAAGTCGAGATAAGGTTGCTCACAGCGAGGATCTAACCTAGAAGAGGAAAGCACTCGTATAACAGCCGTAAAATGACCACATTCTATCTTTCTCCGGCAGGCCATCACATTGGTAGTCCCCTGTTTCTTGTCTTTCTCCAAGTCCATTTTCCTAGAACCAACATAAACAGGCTGTTGTAGTAATTTATGAGCCAAGGAAGCATCCACCAGGCTCTTTCCAAAATGCCAGTGCATGGTTGATGGCAGCAACCTGCAGCCTCTTCCTATTTCCTGATTTTGCTTCGACAAAACTCTTTGGACGGAACAGAGACAATGTACAGTTGGAAGGAGAAACGGCTAAATCCATGCCGAAAAGATTGCACGGATCGACGATAATTCTCTCGAGGCAAGACTTAAGTTCACGCGAGAAAGCAAGCATGCACTTATGTGGGATACTTGAAACAGTAGTAAACTGCCTTTGCAACATAGAATTTAAAAGATCCGTGGAAAGGACTTCAACATCACTATTGCCTGGCCGAGGACCGGTTACTTGATCTTGAGGAGCTCAACCTCAGTTGAAGAACCCAAACAAGTAGCACTTACCTCGGCTGGTTTAACAAACCCATGGAGAAGAAAATCAGCTTCAGCAGCGTCGTTGAGAGGGCCATCGATCACCTCACCATGCACAGTTCCATCCCTGCCTTTGCACGACATCTTCCAAGCGTGTAATTTCATACACTTACAACACATCCACATACGAAGACAATTAAGAGTTTTCTCCCACACAAGATTTACATTCAGGTTGTTTGATATCAAATCTCTGCAAAATGATTTGCTGTCTTCAGAAGATAGATGCTTGTCCAATAAGTGTTTCGCAAATGATCCCTTGGCATACCCCACGCCATTTACGCCATCTCCACAAACTATGGAAGGTCTTGAAATGGCAATGGCGAACCCATCCCTCGTGCTCGTTGAAGAACCAAGCAGACAATGGAGTTGCAGGGGAGTCTAGAGGGTCTAGGTGTTCTAGACATAGTGATACTGATGAAAAGAAATAAACCCTAAAAGGGAAAAAAAGGAACTAAAACCCTAAGCGAAAACAAAAATAATGCTCAAAAGAATGAAAAAAAAAAAAAAAAAAGAGGAAAATCAAGGCAGGAAATCCTAGAATGAGAAAGAAAATCGAAATAAAAACCAATAGAAACTCCTAGATCGACCATGCAGTTAAAAAAAAAAGATCTAATCATGCAGTTAAAAAAAATAAAAAAAAATAAAAAAAAATAAAAATAAAAATAATGTTCAGTGAATAAATTGACCGGTTTCCCTTGTATATGCCGAGACGTGTTGATCTAGAATTAGGATTGTCGACCACCGGTTCCCTTGTATATGCCGTTGTGTTGATATTAGTCGAGACCAGATCTCGGTCCATTAGGATAGGTTCATTTTGGCAAAGTGGCCTTAGATTGAATATGGGAAACACCGATCACTTAGTAAATATCAAAACCATCTATGTTTTTCTCTATATCCATCTTCTTGATCTATCCATGTGATTAGTTTTGACTCAGGGTATTGATGTCCATAGTGAGACTATCCGAGTAGAGCTCGTGACTTATATATGAATTTTAGTATGCTTGAGTGCAAACTCGTGTACATCAATTGGAATTTCGCATCGTGGTACTTCCTCCCGTAGTCAATAAGTATGCCAACCAAGGAGATTTTTTAGTGCCTTCCAAGGTTACGAGTAGATAGTTAGGGTCCTGGAGTAAAGGTTTTGTGGGTACACCTGCGGTAAACCCTCCCGAGACTATAACTCGGCCACTTAGGGCCACCTAGGGTTTAAAGGCTTATTGCATACGCTAAATGCAATCGACGATGCACAAACAGGTGAGTTAGGATTTTATTTTTATTTTTGCTCGAGGACTAGCAAATAATAAGTTTGGGGGTATTTGATAGACACATTTTTGTGTCTAAATTGTCTCGATTATATATATTGATAGTGCTCATTTTTGTACTTATTATGGTGTTTTATGCGTGTGTAGGTATTTTTGGCCAATAAACATTTTTGGAAAAATCGGCTCGAAAAGTTGCGCCGGAGGACACTTGCTATTCGGACCCGAAATGGATAAGGGGTATCCATTTGATAAGGGGTAACCTCCGGGGCATTTACTATCGGCAACCCATCGGAGGATAGGGGGCATCCTGTTCTTCCCCGTTTGAACCGAATTTTGGAAAATATATTATTACCGGCGTGAATTTGGGAGCATCAGTTGGACGTGAAATAATGTGATTCAATGGCTGATTTTGATGGGTGACTTACCAAGAGCAGACAAAGCTTATTATGTGAGAGTTAGATCGATTGAAATGGGCGGATATGCGATTCTCGATAACTCGGGGATGCGTGAGAAACAAAACAGGGGACGAGTTATTCTCGGCAAGTTTTATGTTTATTTT
The DNA here is from genome assembly GCA_023531295.1 of Papaver armeniacum. Classification (NCBI taxonomy): domain Eukaryota; kingdom Viridiplantae; phylum Streptophyta; class Magnoliopsida; order Ranunculales; family Papaveraceae; genus Papaver; species Papaver armeniacum. The sequence continues at coordinate 23,467 of JAJJWW010008319.1, read as the reverse complement.
TGGAAGTTAGGCGCTGTGAAGGAAGGATATACTAAATGGGATTCGTATCTTCCAGTTTTGGAAGTCTCACAACTCGAAACGCGTAGAGAAGCTTGGCGGGAAAGAAAAGTCCGAGACTTTCTGCTGAAGAAAAGAAGGAATTAAATCGCGTTTTTGGGAGCTGTTGGATATATATAGGTTGGGTTCAAGTCAAGGAAGGGTGACGGATACTTTAGGGGAGCTTTAGAGCACAACGAGAGATCAACAACGGGAGTTGCGGGGAAATCGGGTTACTGCTGGTGTAGTCAAAGAACACGAAGAACAAAGGACTATCAAGGACGGATCGTTTAAGGGGTCGTAGATTCAACGACAATTCAACGATGCATAAGTCTCTGCCTCTGTAGACGGTCCATTGTAACGGCTTCTTTGTAACGCCATTACAGGCGTTGCAAACGGTCTGCTTTTATTGTTTTTCATCCTTTTAATCAACTTTTGAGCTATGAACCGATATTTTGAGCAAGTGATTAATATGAGGAGCTAAACCCCTTAGCCGAGGCGACGGAGGAAGCCAATTTTCCATGATGTGTGTGGTAATTTCTATTTTAATTAATTTTTGCAATCTCTTTTAAGATTATTTGCCTTGATTGAAAATTGATTGAATGATTTTTCCTAGCGATTGTGATTTCTCTTGATAGACTATGCTTAGACCTAGGTTTTTGATATTCTATGCTTTCGAAATACAATTGTTATTCTAAAAATCTACCTTTGCAAAATATTAGAATCACTTTAAAACATAAAGAGTTGCACGAATATTGATTAGATTAAATCACATAAAAATTGGAGTTTGGTGGAATCCTGAGTCTCGGTGCTTTTTAAAATCTTGATAACAACCTTCTTTGAGTTTTCTAGTTTTATTTGAATCTAAAAAAATCCTTCACAAGTCTGAGAGGAACGACATCTTTCTTACCACTTTCTACAACAACATAAAAACCACATCACAAGATTTACATTCAGGTTGTTTGATATCAAATCTCTGCAAAATGATTTGCTGTCTTCAGAAGATAGATGCTTGTCCAATAAGTGTTTCGCAAATGATCCCTTGGCATACCCCCTGCCATTTACGCCATCTCCACAGCTATGGAAGGTATTGAAATGGCAATGGCAGAACCCATCCCTCGTTCTCGTTGAAGAACCAAAGACAATGGAGTTGCAGGAGTCCTAGAGGGTCTAGGTGTTCTAGACATAGTGATACTTGATGAAAAGAAATAAACCTAAAAGGGAAAAAAAGGAACTAAAACCCTAAGCGAAAACAGAAAATAATGCTCAAAAGAATGAAAAAAAAAAAAAAGAGGAAAATCAAGGCAGGAAATCCTAGAATGAGAAAGCAAATCGAAATAAAAACCAATAGAAACTCCTAGATCGACCATGGTAATCCTGGAAATCAAAAATCGTCAGAGAAACCATGAGAGAGAAAAACTCATATTATATATAAATAATATTTTAATATTAAAAATCTCAATAATTATGCTTACAATTAAACAAAGCTTAAGCTGGGCTCCAACACCTTTTTGAATAGCAATGCCTGATTTATGAAAAATAAAACTGCCAAAATCACTACTAGCGTCATTGTTAACCAAACAATTTTTCAGACGCTTGAAAAAACACAAAGTATCTTCACCAAGTTCCCCTAAAATAGAAAAAGGTAGGACACCCAAACCATGGCCATGTGAAACATACTTGTCCAAGTATTTAGTTTGTTTACGTGAAACCGCACTAGATATAGTTTTTCCTGGGACAAAAGATCTAATACCCTCGCTGGTGAAGGGCGAGACACCTGTGACATCCATACAGACATCTTGTCCATTCTACCAGTTGAGCAAGAGAATATCAGCAGGCTTCAATCCCTTTTCATCATCTGTCATGAAACCAAGAGGAACTTCCTTGCGCACAGGCACACCGGCTTAGCAAATGTCAGCGACAACATCACGAACAAGATCATGTTGAAACTTATGACCTATATCCTTAGCACAATAAAGCACGTGATCACAAAAGATGTCAATGGATCTATTACAACTTGGGCGTTAGCCATTCTCAACAGACATTAGGATACCGGGGCGATATAAAAGCACAGTTCTGAATTGTCTAGGTCCAAGGCACTGATTAAGCCCACTAATGGGTACAACCAATAAGTAATCTTGTGCATGCTTGACACGATTGCACTGCCACAAAATGAAATCTCTTGCTGACATAGAAAACCGGTTTGGGATTTGCTTCTTAACTGCATCACAGTAAGTGACTGCCAGGGAGTGCATGGAAGGGAGGGAAGTATCATCGACACAGTAAGTAGAAGGTAATCCACATACCTGGATAAAATTCTGAAGAGCAAAGTGATAAGCATAACCTTTGTCTGTTGAAAATGAATTATCAAGGATCACTTTTGCACCGAAGTATTTTGACTCTGAGAAGCGAAGTCCACCATCTTTCATAGGCAAGGTAGCTAATCGCAACTGTAAAGGACCAAATCCCGCACCATCACCAGTAATTAGTAGTCTCAAGTACTTAAGTAGATGATCATCAAAAAGGGAAGTGCATGATTGCAGGGATGCAGGATTGGTAGTACGCATTGCAAAATATAATGTAGACACACTAGTGCAATTGCTAAGTAATAGCATCTCACTTTTGGGGCCTTTGAGTTTTTTGATTACATTCATTAGTTGAATAGTCTTATTCACCCTGCTCAACATCATATCGCTAATAAAGTTCAGATCCAAACTCACCGGTCCACCCAAAAGTTTAAAACCATTAGAAGGTCTAGCAATATCAACAGGGAAAACACCATCGGTTGTGCTTCTGGGATCAATAGAAGGACAAAAGACTTTTGTCTTATTCATACTAAGATGTAAACCCCTGCATGGTCCTTCTGTTTCAATTATGTTCAAATCCTTGGCTACCTCCAATGTATCACCAATAATTGTACCATCATCGAGGTACCAGGCGTGCAAATCGAGTTTGCATTGAGATGAAATAGTCTTAACTAGGGGGTGAAGTGTCAATGAAAATAGCAAGGGACCGGGAGGGTCACCTTGCTGAACTCCAAGTGCAAAAGATAAAATATAATGGTCGTAATAGAGTTTAGCAGGCCGCAAGTAACCAAATTCTACGCAGCGACAAATACCTGGACAATGAAGAAGAACTTCTTTGTTGAGCTGAGATCAGCTCACCAGGTTGAAAGCATTGGAGAAGTCAATGAGTAACATTGAAATTTTGTCCGGGTGACCTTTCATCTCAAGTAGGCGATTTACAGCATGTAAAATACCTTCCCCACCAGCTGGCACACCAACCCCGAATTGATAGTCGCCTAAATAAGACGACATATCTTTACCGATAGCAAAAGCAGCCACTTTCAACACCAACCTCTGCCAAACCGTACCAACGACAATATGCCTAATACCACCACCAGGCTTAAGTAACGGAGTTAAGGACGCACTAGCAATAAACTCACCCAAAGCCACGGGACATTTACCAGCCAGCCAAAAATTGACAACTCCCATAATCGAAGCGAGTAAATCGTCTGCTACAACTGCTGTTGTCCCACTCATCACGTCGACTAAATGAGCGCGCGTAAACCATCTCGGTCACACGATGTTCCTTTTGGGAAACTCTTGATAGCTCCCAAAACTTCCCGGGAGTCCACTGTGATTAGGTCGACCATATCTCCATCACTGAGAATAGCTGAAGGAGGGGCCAGTGGGTGCTTGTCTTGCAAATCAAGGTATGTATCCTCACTTCACGGAGCCACTCTTGATGATGACAGTACACGAATAGCAGCAACAAAGTGACCGCAACTTATCTTCTTCCGGCATGACATCAAGGTAGCTTCTCCTTGCTTCTTCAAATCTTCCTTCTATTGATGGTGGATTTTAGCTTAAGGTTAAAATCGTAAAACACTAAACCCTAGCAGACAGTGATGTCACAACATTTAAAGTAACAAGCATTTACTAGGCACATTTACTGAAACCTTTAATGTGTCCCTAAATAATTACCGGGGTATCTTTTTCAAATTAGGGTTACGACAAGCCGAAACCTAATTCCCACGTGTACCAATGGAAAATCATGCCAGCCACACCGACCGCGCCAAAGCATGCCAACCATGCTAGCCGCACCTATGTGCCAATGGCAAATCATTCCAACCACACCAACCGCGCTAAAGCATGCCAACCATGCTAGCCGCACCTCTATGCCAATGGCAAATCATGCCAGCCACACCGACCGCGCCAAAGCATACCAACCATGTTAGCCGCACCTCTGTGCCAAGGGCAAATCATGCCAGCCACACCAACCACGCCAAAGCATGCCAGCCATGCTAGCCGCACCTCCGTGCCAATGGCAAATCATGCCAGCCACACCTACTACGCCATGCCAAACGCACCTCGCCATGGACCCATGTCGCGCCACCATACCGGCCTTCACTACGCGGCTATCAAAACGAAGGCGTACAACAATCAACGGTTTCCCTTCAATCACAGGAGCAAATCCTGGCCGTCTAAGGTTACCAAACGACCTTTCCCCCAAACCCTAGCTTGGTCACGCACCTAGCCCAAGCTAGTCACGCCATGCGCCTATGGCAAACCCTTAGCCCCACATGCCAAGCGAAAACCGCACCTAGCCAAAGCTAGCCACGCCCAAGGTGAACCCTTGGCCCCACATGCCAAGCCAAAACCGCACCTAGCCAAAGCTAGCCACGCCCAAGGCGAACCCTTGTCCCTACATGCCAAGCCAAAACCGCGCCTAGCCCAAGCTAGCCACGCCATGCGCCTATGGAAAACCCTTGGCCCCACATGCCAAGCCAAAACCGCACCTAGCCCAAGCTAGTCACGCCATGCGCCTATGGCAAACCCTTGGCCCCACATGCCAAGCCAAAACCGCACCTAGCCACGCCCAAGGCGAACCCTTGGCCCCACATGCCAAGCCAAAACCGCACCTAGCCAAAGCTAGCCACGCCCAAGGAGAACCCTTGGCCCCACATGCCAAGCCAAAATCGTACCTAGCCAAAGCTAGCCACGCCCAAGGCGAACCCTTAGCCCCACATGCCAAGCCTAACCACACCCTAGCCGCGCCACCTTGTTGGCCTTCCCTGCGCGGCCACCAAAACGAAGGCGTGCAACAATCAACGGTTGCCCTTCAAATCCAGGAGAAAAATCCTAGCCATCCAAGGTTACCAGACGACACATGGTAACCTTTGGCCCGAAAACCTAAGTTTGGCCACGCCAAACCTTGCCATGCCAACCTAGCCGCACCACCACATTGGCCCTCACTACGCGATTACCAAAACGAAGGCGTGCAACAATCAACGGTTTCCCTTCAATCCCAGGAGCAAATCCTAGCCATCCAAGGTTACCAGAAGACACATGGTAACCTTTGGCCCGAAAACCTAAGTTTGGCCACGCCAAACCTTGCCATGCCAACGGCATGCCAACCTAGCCGCGCCACCACGTTGGCCCTCAATACGCGGCCACCAAAACGAAGGCGTGCAACGATCAACAGTTGCCCCTCCTCTCAAGATGCAAAATCTCGACCGTCGAAGGTCACCGGGCTGGCAAATTTCCCGAGCTTGACTTGCCAAGCCACAACAACGTGCTACATGTTTTCCAAAACATTCGAGACATCAACATAAACCGGGGATCCTCTTTGGGTATTGGTTTGGCGGTTTACAACGTGCGACGTACACTACGCCCGTCATAAGGAAGTGTCATAAGGGTGAGGCGGTTAGTAAATACGGGAAGTTATGTATGAAACGTTCATGGGACATAAAGCACATGCGTTAACAACTTTATGGGATATCAATTCCATAACGTTAGCAATTTCATGAAAACCAGTTTCATGCGTTAACCACTTTATGGAGCATCAATTCCATGCATACGGTTATCACCTCCTCCCATTTACTTCCCCACTCCTTAATGAGACCAGGGTACGTTTTTACTCCGACTTGTATAAATAGGTCTTACATATTTCCATTGGACAACAAGTTCGTACGGGAGATACAACACTCAGAAATACTTACTTGCTAGCTCACCTTGTTAGCTCTCTCACTTTTCTGATAACAAGTCGTAGTAAGCCAACTACTCTTCCAGAATCAACTATTCTGGTTTCACCACTTTCCTTGCTTCCCTCCCCGGAACCAACCCATTCTCCTCCACTTTGTGACCGAAGCAAGTCTCTGGAACGACCATTTCTTGGTTTAGGCCGGGACTTGTACAAATTGATCTCTCGAATCTAAAGTACTCCCTTGCAAACATTGTTTAGAGTTTAAATTGTTTCTCACCTGCACACCCGCAATTACCGAAATCAGCAGAAACCATTTTCACCTACAAACACATTCTTAGGCCCATTAAGAACAGGTTGTTGAAGTAGTTTATTCACTGAATAAAGCGACCCTGTTAGACTCCTTCCAAACAACAAGAGCTTGGTTTTGATGGCTACTATTTGAAAACGTCTCTTGTTTCCTGACTTTTTCTCAGCTGATCTTCTCGGTTTAAACAAGGTTAGAGTGCAAATGGGTAGAAGAATAAGATGCATACCTTATTACATTATATTAAGGTATATTGAGTATATTATCTTGTTGCCTGACTATATTATATTATCTATTATATAGAGTATTACATTAACTAGTTGGAAGCCTAACAAGCTAAGCTCAAACAACGCATTACTACATTAATTGAACAGGTTGCCGTGTTATCCTACCAGCGAGCCTCATGGGTAACCTAGCCAAGGGAGCCAAAGCGGACGGGGAGTGGGGGGTGAGATTGTGTCACAAGAGGGCAAGCTAACTCTGCATTCCATGTTAAATCCTGCAATATTACGCCATTGGGGCCTCGACCATGGGACATCATGGAGTGCATGAACTTCGGGAAACGGGGATGACCAGCTGACCTAGGTTCCCATTTTCATTATATTATTGGTTATATTGTTATATTTTATTATAACATGATAATACTATAATATGCTTGACATACTATAATATAATGTTTTATTATATTTTTAGCTAGATAATATTTCTATTTTGGTATATTATTATTTTTTGTCGAACTCTTGTTTTATTTTGGGATATATTTATTCAATAACTAATATTGCATTTATTAATTACTAGTTTTTTATGTAGTTATATATATATATTTTTAAAAATACTTGTCTCTAATAAAGTGAAACCAAATAAAAATTAATAAAAAGATCAGATTTTTTTTAATAAAATTTAAAAATATCTTACTAGCTCACAAAAATCATACAAAGCTTTGGTTGGTAACCTAGAGACAAGCTAGGCTCCAACACCTCTTTGAATTGCAACGCCTAGTCTATAAAAAATAAAACTGCTAAGCCGCTACTAGCGTCATTGCTAACTAAACAATTCTTTAGACGCTTGAAAAAAACTAGAGTATCCTCACCAAGTTCCCCTAAAGTAGAGAAAGCCAGAACACCCAAACCATATCCATGTGCAGCACACTTCCGAGTATTTGGTACGCTTACGAGAAACCACACCAGAAATAGCCTTTCCGGGGACAAAGGAGCGGACACCATCACCAACGAATGGAGAGACACCTGTAACATCCATACGAACATCTTGTCCATTTTCCCAGTTAAGAACAAGGATATCAGCAGGCTTTGATCTCTGCCATCATCCGACCGAAGACCGAGAGAAACCTCTTTGCGCGCAGCACATTGGCTTTGTAACAAATGTCAATGATAACATCACGAACAACATCATGGCGAAACTTATACCCAATATCCTTAGCACAATGAAGCGCATGATCACCAAAAATGTCCATAGATTTGTTACAACTTGGGCATAAACTATTCTCAACAAACATAGGAATGCCAAGGCGATAACAAAGCACAACTCTAAAATATATATTATTAATGAAACTTGAATTAAAAATTATTTAAAAATAATTTCTTGAAGAAAAATCCAAATGATTCAAAAATAAATTTACCAAATGATATATTAATAAATAAATATTTTGAAGAAATAAGTATATGAAAAACCAGAATGATACAATTATCAATTTCACCGATAATCATGCCAAACACATAAATTTAGAAGGATGAAATTCAATTTCTAGGTAGTTTGAATTTTAGGTACAACTCCTTAGAATTCAAACTCCTTCCGTGGTTTTTTTTTTTTTTTTTTTTTAGAGAAAAGCTTAGGCTAAAATAGCACCTAAGACTGATACATAGAGTTTTCAGTGGTAGGATTGTGCATCCTACCAGCATTGTTCTTACATAAGAGAGCAGAATTAAAAGAATCCATGTTACGAAGTCTATGGATGTTCTTGAGACTTAATAAAACAAAAGATACATGATTGATATCAGTAGTACTGTCCTCCTCTTCACTATTGCTTCTTTCATTGTAACTTAAATGAAATATTCCTTTGACAACTTTAAGGTAGAGCAACTTGAACCGAATTAGAATCTCCATGGTTTTAGCTTGTATCTCCATATTTGTGTGCTGCATTTCTTTGGCCCATTGTAAAGCTAGGTCTGCACCCCCTGTTGCTCCCCAAGATCTAGAGGGTCCTGGATGTCCTCTGATATCAATGATGTTTCTTGCAAAATCCAACATAGTCAGAGCAGTATAGTAAATAAAGCTTTCTGGATCTTGCACGGTACATATTTTGATGGTCTTCCCATAATCTGTTTGTAAATGCTGATTCAGATGATAGGGAGTGATGTTGTGGCTCATTGTTGAATCTATTTCCTTAGGTAAGAGAGAGAAATCATTCATAAAGTGCTCTGATAAATTGTGGATTCTATTGTAGTTGCAGAGATGTTGTTTAATGCGCATAGAAGTGATTGCCGCATTTGGCTTGATTTGTCTGAAAACACACCAGATCACATCTCGCCTTCCATATATACCAACATGTAGTGGCATATATATTGCAGTCCTGGTTGATCATCCCAGTCAGAAACCAGGAGTTCAGCCATTCCATGAAAATAATAGTATTATCAAAGTGAGTGTTATGAGAGCCAAGAATTTCCTGCCAAACTAAAATTGCAGCAGGGCAATTTAAGAACATATGTGTCATGTTTCTTCTTCCCACTATTGCAAATGGTACTATCCACCAAATGGTTATTGAGCTCGAACAGCAACGGGGGACCTCGGTTACCAACCATCGTCTGGTCAATAGTTTTGACTTGACCTGCTTTTTAGATTTCAGACATCATTTACAACCGGCGATTTGGAAAGAGAGACAATAAGAGAGAAAGGAATTGGCGACTTGAATTAGAAGGAGATAAATCGAAATTTTGGAAAATTAGGGTCTCAGAAATTCTCCCGAAATCAGATTTCAGACTGAAAGAGAGAGAGAAAATGGGGAGGGGATCGGAGGAGTAGATCTAATCTGGTGTCGGATTATTGCGAAAGGGGTTTCCGATAAGAAAATCTCCTCCATCTTCTTCTTCATCTTCTCGATCTCGATCTGAAATCAAGAGCGAGATGATCGCTACACATTCAGAGTAGTTCGTATCATCTGCTCTAATCTTAGATGGTAAACGTGTTCATAGATCTGCTGGTGGTCATGAACTTTCAAATCAAACAACCCTGCAACCACCACCACCACCGCCACCATAATCTACTCTCTCTTCTTTACAAATGAGGCAATGATGATAGGGTTTGTAGACTTGTTATTAAATCTGTCTTCGTCAGTTATGGCGAGGTAATTCGGGATGGTCTTTTGGGCTACCGTTTCTTCGGGATGGTCTTTTAGGCTACCGTTTTGCAGCTATGCAGGTCCAGTCGTAGTTGCTGATGGAGTGGCAGTCTTGTTGGGGAAATTATTCAATTAGAAGGAGATTCTGCTACCACTCAAGGTATACATATAAGTACTGTACAATCATTTTCCTCCCTTAGTTTACCTTTTTGATAGATTGTGTACTGTAGTTAACTTCCTTACTTTGTATTATGCGAGTTCTACCATCCTCGTCTTCCATATCCAGTAATTCTTCTGGTCAACAAGATATAAAACTATTTAAGTTAATCAGATTTTAATTAGGCTTGTACTTACTAATGTAAGCATGGCTTCTCTTTTCGGAAATGTTTTCAGTGAATTTTGATCTTTTATTTATTTTTCAAATTTTCTGTTGGCAGAGAGACGATATCCAGAACCAGCGCGAGAATGTAAGTCTTTCTATTGCAAACACTCAAGACTCGTCTTAGCCTACCTCTTAAAGCTGATCCAGTAAGAAGCTTCCAACTTCAATAAAATTTTACCATTCAAACTCGCCTTGTATTATCTTGTACTATTTTGTGATTCAAAATGGAACAGTTAAGTTAGATACTGAGTTGTTGTTAAATCTGATCAATGCACTTTCCTACTTTTTACTAGACGATAGATGAGAAAGCTGTTACTGAGGTTTTCTTAAAAGTACTTGATAATTACATCAGATGGTGCAAATATTTGCACATACTCCCTGTTTGGAAGAGGTAATTCCTGAAGTTGGCAATCCTCATGTATTTTCAAAAATATTTCCCATTGTTCTTCGTATGCTGATATTGGAACTAACACAGATGGTGCAAATATTTGTAACGACAGATGTGTATGTTTTCCTTGAATAAGTTGTCCTATACCTTTTTAGTTCTATCATTCTGCATTGATGTAAAAAAGAATCAATTTGATTTTCTAAGGAAGCATGTATTACAAGGTTGCGATCATCATTTTCAACTAAGACGTTGTTCCCAGCCTTCTAATCTTAGTTTATGATGATGTGCTTGCCACGCCTGCCTTCTTAGACTTTAGTTTCTTTGGTATGCAGATGTCAAAAGAGCTGAATGTGATGTTGGACCATGGTGAGGCGCAGCCAGCTGTTAGCTGTACGATAATGGTTCCGTGTCATACCTTGAACTATTCATTGCTCCCATTTATGAGACAATGGTTAAGGTTAGTGCATAATTTTTCTTATTTGATTTCAGACTGAAAGAGAGAAAGAAAAGGGGAAGGGAAGGAGTAGATATGATCTGGTGTCGGATTATTGCGAAGGGGTTTCCGATAAAAAAATCTACTCCATTTTCTTCTTCTTCTCGATCTCGATCTGAAATCAAGAGCGAGATGATCGCTACATATTCAGAGTAGTTCGTATCATCTGCTCTGATCTTAGATGGTAAACGTGTTCCGCTGACGGATTCCACACAGCCAAGGTGGTTCAGTGAGGAAGTGATGATTTCGTATAAGGCTACTAGGGTTTGTAGACTTGTTATAAATCTGTCTTTGTCAGTCTTGGCAAGGCAACTCGGGATGGTCTATTGTGCTACCGTTTCTTCGGGATGGTCTTTTAGACTACCGTTTTGCAGCCGTGCAGGAGATAGATCTATTTCCTTGTCTCACTCTATTAGTCTGAGCCTCCTCTCTCCCTCCCATTTTTTTTTTTCTGGAAAAATAAAATCAAAAACTTAAGGGTAAAATTTCCTAGGACTCAAACTTTTGTTTAATGTCAGATATGTATTTTCACTCTTTCCTTGTCTCATTGAACAGGTATCAGGTCCAGTCGATTGTTGCCAATGAAGTGGCAGTGTTTGCTATGTACGAACTCCTAGGTGTTGGTCATGGCAGTCTTGTTGGGAAATTATTAAATTAGAAGGAGATTCTGCTACCACTTAAGGTATACATATAATTAATATGGACTTTGATGAATGTTGCGTTATTTCATTATTTTCATTCACTTCCTTCCATAAGTACTGTACAATCATTTTCCTCCCTTAGTATTATGCGAGTTCTAGCATCCTGTCATGGAAAAAATTCATGCATTTTTCGTCTTCCATATCCAGTAATTCTTCTGGTCAACAAGATTTATTTTTTTCTGGAAAAATAAAATCAAAAACTGAAGGGTAAAATTTCTTAGGGCTCAAACTTTTGTCTAATGTCAGATATGTATTTTCACTCTTTCCTTGTCTCATTGAACAGGTATCAGGTCCAGTCGATTGTTTCCAATGGAGTGGTAGGGGTTGCTATGTACGAACTCCTAGGTGTTGGTCATGGCAGTCTTGTTGGGGAAATTATTCAATTAGAAGGAGATTCTGCTACCACTTAAGGTATACATATAATTAATATGGACTTTGATGAATGTTGCGTTATTTCATTATTTTCATTCACTTCCTTCCATAAGTACTGTACAATCATTTTCCTCCCTTAGTATTATGCGAGTTCTAGCATCCTGTCATGGAAAAAATTCATGCATTTTTCGTCTTCCATATCCAGTAATTCTTCTGGTCAACAAGATTTAAATATGTTTTAGTTAATCAGATTTCATTGTGTTTTGTCCTTACTAATGTAAGCATGGCTTCGCTTTTGGGAAATGTTTTCAGTGAATCTTGATCTTTAATTTTATTTTTCAATTTTTTGTTGGCAGAAAGACGATATCAAGAACCAGCGCATCTTAGCCTACCTCTTAAAGCTAATCCAGTAAGATGCTTCCAACTTCAACAAAATTTTACCATTCAAACTCGCGTTGTATTATCTTGTACTATTTTGCGATTCAAAATGGAACAGTCAAGTTAGATACTGGGTTGTTGCTAAATTCCTACTTTTTATAGAAGATAGACGAGAAAGCTGTTACTGAGGTTTTCTTAAAAGTACTTGATAATTACATAAGATGGTGCAAATATTTGCACATACTCCCTGTTTGGAACAGGTTATATCTGAAGTTGGCAATCCTCATGTATTTTAAAAAATATTTCCCGTTCTTCGTATGCTGATATTGGAACTAAGACCATTTACTTTCCAACAATTTAAAAGCGGAAAACAAGGGCACGAAACTCTTTTTTGGTTTCTTTATACTCATGTGTTTGGGTAGAGGCTGCAAATGTCCGTTTTCTTCCAGAATTCACCATGTGAGTACTCATGTAGGCTGATTTGTCGCTTAAACCTATTTATCCAGTAACTATGATTGAGACTAGGTCACATGCATTCATATTTTCTACAAATATACGTACAGATCGTTATATTTCTAGTAACGGTCAGATATCTGTGCGATTTCCTTGAATAAGTTGTCTAATGCCTATTTAATTCTATCATTCTGCATTGATGAAAAAAAGAATCAATTTGATTTTTTAAGGAAGCATGTATTACAGGGCTGCTATCATAATTTTCAACTAAGACGGAGTTCCAAGCTTTCTAATTTAGTTTATGACTTAGTTATGTGCTTGCGACGCCTGCCTTCTTAGACTCGAGTTTCTTTGGTATGCAGATGTCCAAAGAGCTGAATGCGATGTTGGACCATGGTGAGGTGCGGCCAGCTGTTAGCTGTACTGGTGATAATGGTTCTGTATCTTACCTTGAACTAATCATTGCTCCCATTTATGAGACAATAGTTAAGGTTAGTGCATTATTTTTCTTATTTGATTTGTAATTGCAAATACGCATGGGTTCACCAAATGAATGGCAGATTTAATGGATGCGTGTTTTTTTTCTTCTTATCCAACTCCACCGCAATCTACTCTCTCTCTCTCTGTCTTTCTTCTTTACAATGAGGCAGTGATAATTTCATACAAGGCTACTAGGGTTTGGAGACTTGTTATCAAATCTGTCTTCGTCAGTCATGGCGAGGTAACTCGGGATGGTATTTTGGGCTACCGTATCTTCGGGATGGTCTTTTGGACTACCGTTTTGCAGCCATGCAGGAGATAGATCTATTTCCTTGTCTCACTCTACTAGTCTGAGCCTCCTCTCCTTCCCAATTTTTTTTTTCTGGAAAAATAAAAATAAAAACTGAAGGGTAAAATTTTCTTGGACTCAAACTTTTGGCAGACTTTAAGCAGTTTTTTATGTGCAATTTATTGTTTGATGTCAGATGTGTATTTTCACTCTTTCCTTGTCTCATTGGACAGGTATCAGGTCCAGTCGTTGTTGCTGATGGAGTGGTAGGGGCTGCTATGTATGAACTCATATGTGCTGGTCATGATAACCTTATTGGGAAAATTATTTGATTAGAAGGAGATTCTGCTACCACTTAAGGTATACAAATAAATAAAACGGGCTTTGATGAATGTTGTGTTATTTCATTATTTTCCTTTCACTTCCTTCCATAAGTACTTGATAATTAGAAAAAGAAAACTACAAAAAGAATCAACTTGATTATCTAAGGTAGCATGCTGGGCAGCTAGCATAATTTTTAACTAAGATGGAGTTCCAAGCCTTCTGATCTAGTTTATGACTTAGTGATGTGCTTGAGTTTTGAATATTTCACGCCTACCTAGACTCGATTTTCTTTTGGTATGCAGATGGCAAAAGAGCTGAATGCATGTTGGACAGTGGCGAGGCGCAGCCAGCTGTTAGCTTTACTGGTGATAATGGTTCTGTGTCTTATACCTTGAACAAGTCATTCCTCCCATTTATGAGACAATGGTTAAGGTTAGTGCATTATGTTTCTAATTTTACTTTTGATTGCAAAAACACATGAGTCACCAAATGAATGGCAGATTTAATGGACGTGTTCATATGGACCATCTTGATATATTTTGTTACAGAAACTGTACCTTATGGACTGGAAAAGCGGTGGAATTCTCATATTGAAGTATTATGGTATAAAGGAGACACGTGCGTGCTTTGTAATGTGTTCATGCATGTAATTCTAGATCGTTTATTTTATGCTGATAACAGCTTTTATCGTGGTGGATCTGTATAGTTGAGTTGTAATTATCCTTCAGTAGGTAGATTATGCTATTTAAGGCTCTCTGTAGAATCAGTTGGAAAACACGACAACAACTATGTGATTGGGTTTTATAGACCAAAAATGTTCTTCTCCAACATGTATATATTTCCTTTATGTTTGTTCTTAGTTGCAACAGTTCATCCATCTCACTGATTATCTGCAGGAAACTTCTATACTTAACAATGGGAAAGCTACCCACTCAGATTGGAGGAACTATGACGACTTCAATGAGTATTTCTGGTTTGTCTTTCGTGACTTTGCTATGTGATCAGGCTTCTTACTTGCTATCCAGTAATTCTTCTGGTCAACAAGATATAAAACTGTTTTAGTTAATCAGATTTCAATGAGGCTTGTCCTCACTAATGTAAGCATGGCTTCTCTTTTAGGAAATGCTTTTAGTGAATCTTGATCTTTAATTTATTTTTCAAATTTTTTGTTGGCAGAAAGACGATATCCAGAACCAGCGCGAGAATGTAATTCTTTCTATTGCAAACACACAAGACTCGTCTTAGCCTACCTCTTAAAGCTGATCCAGTAAGATGCTTCCAACTTCAACAATATTTTACCATTCAAACTCACGTTGTAAATGTGTTCTGCTGATGGATTCCACACAGCCAAGGTGGTTCAGAGATCATCAAAAAGGAGAGAAGTGGGAGTTTTTCTTTGAGGATTGGTTTGTTGCCCCTCTCCTGAGATCGGCTGATGATTATGAACTTGAAAAATCAAACAACCCTGCAACCGCCACCACAATCTACTCTCTCTCTATCTTTCTTCTTTACAATGACGCAATGATGATTTCATATAAGGCTACTAGGGTTTGGAGACTTGTTATTAAATCTGTCTTCATCAGTCTTGGCAAGGCAACTCGGGATGGTCTTTTGGGCTACCATTTATGCAGCCATGCAAGAGATAGATCTATTTCCTTGTCTCACTCTAGTAGTCTAGTCTCATATAAAACTACTAGGGTTTGGAGACTTGTTATGAGTCTGTCTTTATCAGTCTTGGCGAGGTAACTCGGGATGGTCTTTTGGGATAACGTTTCTTCGGGATGGTCTTTTAGACTACCGTTTCTGCAGCCATGCAGGAGATAGATCTATTTCCTTGTCTCACTCTACTAGTCTTGAGTCTCCTCTCTCCCTTCCATTTTTTTCTTCTGGAAAATAAAAATAAGAACCGAAGGGTAAAATATTCTTGGACTCCCAACTTTTGGTTGACTTTAAAGAGTTTTCTAATATATTGTTTAGTGTCACATGTGTATTTTTACTCTCTCCTTGTTTCATTGAACAGGTATCAGGTCCAGTCGTTGTTGCCGATGGAGTGGCAGGGGCTGCTAAATATGAACCCGTACGTGTTGGTCATGACGGCCTTATTGGAGAAATTGTCCGATTAAGCAATGCTTGTATTAAGGAGATTCTGATATCACTCAAGGTATAAGCAATGCTTGTATTAATAAGAAGAAGCCAACTTGAAATCTGATTAAGTAAAACAGTTTTAAATCTTGTTGACCTAAAGAATTACTGGATATGGAAGACGAAAAAATGCATGAATTTTTTCCATGGAAGGATAGTAGAACTTGCATAATAGAAAGTAAGGGAAGTTAAATACACAATAGAACACTCTGTCAAAAAGGTGACTAAGGTAGGAAAAAGGACTGGAGAGTACTTATGGAAGGAAGTGAAGGAAAATAATGAAATAGTGTAACATTCAAACTCAAATTTTATTATCTTGTACTATTTTGCGATTCAAAATGGAACAGTTAAGTTAGATACTGGGTTGTGGGGGGGTAGGTTGTTGCTAAATCTGATCAATACCTTTTCTTACTCTTTAATAGAAGATAGATGAGAAAGCTGTTACCAAGGTTTTCTTAAAAGTTAAAAGTACTTGATAATTACAAAAAGAATCAATTTGATTATCTAAGGTAGGCATGTACTACAGGGATGCTGGCATAATTTTTAACTAAGATGGAGTTCCAAGCCTTCTTTTCTAGACTTAATGATGTGCTTGAGTTTCTTTGGTGTGCAGATGGCAAAAAAGCTGAATGCGATGTTGGACCATGGCGATGGGCAACCAGCTGTTAGCTGTACTGGTAATAATGGCTCCGTGTCTTACCTTGAACGAGTCATTTCTCCCATTTATGACACAATGGTTAAGGTTAGTGCATTGTTTTTCTTGTTTGAGTTGTAATTGCAAATACAAATGGGTTCACCAAATGAATTGCAGATTTATTAATCCCCACCACAATTTTTTTGATGGAAATTACAACTTTCTTTTCTCATCAAGGACATGGATTTCTGCATTCTTGTTCTTGTTACATATTCACTCTGCGGTGCTTTTTGCATATTCTATGATGAGGTTGATGCTAACAACTAAAGTGTATATGCAGTACCGTAAAACGATAGCTTGCGATAGCCCCTGGTGCACCCGCAACCCACTGGTTCCAACTCCGTTGTGTTCTGTCTCAGCCAATTTATGTCATGGCTTGACAAAAGATTACTGGAATTCTTTGTATGGTTGCTCACAATGCACAGAGTTGTACCATATGTACTTAACTATGTCAGGTGAGTCACTAAAATATCTGTATTCTCCTTTTAGTGTTGTCAGGGATGGTGAAAAAGTTAACGCTAACATTATAACTTTTTGAGCTAAAATGTGGGGTGCTGGAGCTGAACAAGGAAGAATACGTTTTAGTGCAAACCCGAATGTCGCAACCACAACCCTAAGCATGGGCCCAAGATCAGCAGCCACATCAGCTAATTGAAAGACAGGTATGGCTGACGTTCCGTCCAATTCTGATTTTAAACTAAGTTATAAAACGGTACCTTGGATACACATTGCACGCAAAATATAATGTGCTTCTAGTTTTAGCAGCTTCACTTCAGGATTTTCTGTACAATTATTATTGTGGCGTGTACTTGGAATTTTCATATTATAAAAATGCCAAACTTCAGGTCGCCACAGTGGAGTCCATGAACAGAGTTAACATCCAAAAGACAAGCATTCGAAAATGTTAGTCACAATGAACTTCTAGGCAGGTTTGTCAAAACTTATTTATTACTTTTGGACTAGTTGATTGTACATGTCGATACATCATCATCTTCAATAGCTTTTTTTGAGTTTTGCGAAATCAAGCGCGCTTTTCAGTGTCATGTGTTTTGTGCCTAATCTCATCTTGTATAGCTATCTGAGAGAGAATATTTATTCGATAACTGAGACTCCTTTTGGCATTATCATGTTGTTACGAGTAAACGTGAGACTAAATGTTAAAATGCACCTTGATCTACAACTCATGGCTACCACTTCCCCAAGAATAATTAGGGAAACAAAAGAGGGGGAAAGATGGGTCCACTAGGCAGAACGTTGTTACTTCAAAGATTTAGGTCATGAACCTTCTTACAAAGTCGTCCGACTACTCTTTTGGAGAAACTGACTATTTGAAAGATCAAAATCTGACGACTACTCCACATACCGACAGTAGTGGTGTCATATTTGGAGCTACATATTTGTTGGGTGGTCAAAAGCTGCAATTAGGAGTTACATATTTCTAGAGTTCGAGGATAGTGTTATGTCATCATGAGGCGCCTGACGCTAAATCGTAATCCTTGCGCTCATAGAGAAAAAGACATCCTTCAATAGTTATATTTTCTAAAGTTTTATGTGCTCCAGTTATAATTTTGCCATCCTTTTGCTTCTTGTTTTTCGATCACAAATTTTTTAAAGTCTTATAGCTGGCTCTCTTTTCAAATTGCTTGAATATTGTAACTATACAAGTTGGAAAACGTTATTTTATTTCAATCTGCTGAAAACCTTTGTGAAGTGAATAAGGTTGCTGTCCACTCTTTGACTTTTTAAGATATTTGCAGGATATTATGTTAGAGCTTGAGTTCCAAGGTGCTAAAAAATCATTTACCATGCTTCAGATTAATATCTTTGAAATTCTTGAGTTTATTTTTGAATTAGGTTTCAGCTGATACATCTGGCTTCAGGATTTATGATATCATTCTGTGCTTCCTTGTTATACAGACTTCGGCTGTCAATACTCCAAAACCCGTAGGGTCAAAACTTGCCGCTCTTCTCACTGGGTAGGTTACTTGCATCATCTTTGGCAGAGTCCTGCTCAATGAATCATGTCATGACTGGTTTGGTTGTTTGTAACATGTCCCATGTTCTACATGCAGCGTGCTCTTGATGCTCTTTTCTAAGGTGGATTTGTTGTTTACTCTTGATTTAGGTGTTGTAGATGTTGGAAACTCTTATCTGAATTATTGTTATAAAACATAGTTTCTCTGTTCATATGCAGTACTCTAATTCAGACACCGTGGTTTACGTTGGTTGTGGAGAAAGAGGAAATGAGACGGCTTAGGTGTGCAAACTTTTGTACTTCTAAAAATTCTCAAATTTGTTATTCAAGTTCTGATGTAACATTTTATTACTCAATAATGCAGGTTGTTATGGATTTCCCTCAATTGACCATGGCATTGCTTGATGGCTGTGAAGAGTATGTCATGACACATACTACTCTTGTATTTTACATATCTATCATGCTTGTGGCTGCTCAATAGGCCTCTATTTATACAGGTAATTCCTTGGCTCTGCTTATGTAGTTTTGCTTATGTAAACTTCTTTATATAATCGATCTCGAACTTTGTCTGAACTTTTTCTGTTTTATTTCGTTAACTGTTTTGAATAAAGAACTTAGCTTGTGTACCTTAACAAGAAGTGGTGCATAAATAGAAGACCTTCCACATTGTGCTTTGCTTAAATTGCATGAAGTGCAAACTCTACGTTTAATTTTCAAACATAGTGTTATAACTTACAGCTGATTATGCGACATCTGGTGATGTCTTTTTGGTGATTATGCGACATCTGTTTGTAATGCTATACTCTTTTGGTGTTCCATTCTGGTCATAGCTAAAAATGGTTGTTATAAACGTGCAAGTAATTTACTTTGTATATTGAAAACCTTATCAAATTAATGCGATTCCAGAAATCACAACTGCTGAATACTTCCGAGAAATGGGTTACAATGTTGGTTTGATGGCTGATTTTACATCTCCGACGGGCAGAGGCTTTGTGTAAAATTTCAGGTCTGGTAATTACATACCTTGTTTATATGTATTAAACTTGCGATGTATTATTCATCACATTCTTTTGATTCTTTGTCTATTCTAGAATTATTGTACTTCAGCTTTACATTCTTATGAATTTGATATCCAACTCTGCTTCATCAAATTCTTCCGACCTTTTTGTTTTCTGTTGCTCGTTATGATGTTGGTTGTTGTAACTGCCAAATATCCGGGTTTATTGGGGTTGAAATTTAAATGGTGCCATGGTGCATTACAAAATGATGTACTGATAGTTGAACAAAATATTATATGCAGACTGAGATGCCTGCTGATTGTGGCTATCCTCCATATTTGGCAACACGTTTAGCCTCCTTTTTCAAGCGTGCTGGTAAAGTGAAATGTCTTGGTGGCCTGGACTGTACCGGTAGTTACCGTCGCTGCTGCAGCTTCCCCTTCTGAAGGAGATTTATCTGATCTTGTTACTTCCGCAACTCTCATTATTGTCCAAGTAAGATTGACGCCCAATATTCTTGGTAATAATTATCTTGTGTAGGTCAGAACAAATTTGTCAGTCCCGTGATCATTTGCATGAGTTCCTGGTAATAATTATGTTTTCAAGGTCTTTTGTGATTAATAGCACAATAACAGTTGCTAGATGAAACCTATTAGATTCGGAATCGGTTTACCTAGGGGCTCATTCACTGGGTTAACATGTACATATACAAACACGAACACTATGTAATCTAATGACTTTAGCAATTCCACCATTGTATGTGTATCATTGCATTGTTTTGCTTGAACTCTGGATAGAACTGTTAGATTTTGATATGTTGTGAGTTTATAGCAGTAATGGTGCATCAATAAGTCAGCACTCAGCAATGCTCAATAAAAATTTGAGAAAGATTATTAGATGAAGGGAAGGACCTAAAACTATAGAATTGCAATGACTGTTCTGCAGAGTTTTAAACCAGAATAGGCCTTTGTACCACTTGTTTCACATTATTTAACCAGATATGGGTTACAATGCTACTATGATGGCTGATTTTACATCTTGATGGGCGGAGGCTTTGCTTGAAATTTCAGGACATCTGGCAATTACACCTCTTGTTTATGTGTTACAACTTAAGACATATTGTTCATCCTATTATTTTAATGCTTCGTCTATCTTGGAATTGTTGTACTTCATTTTACAAGCTTATGAATTTGATATCCAACTCTGCTTCATCAAACCCTTCCGTCCGTTTTTGTTTTCTGTTTGCTATCTGGTTCTCGTAACTGCTAAATATCCAGGTTTATTTGGGTTGAAATTTTAAATGGTGACCTGGTGCATTACAAAATGATGCAGTGATCGTTGAACAAATTATTATATGCAGGCTGAGATGCCTGCTGTTATTGGTTATCCTGCATATATTGCGGCACGTTTAGCTTCCTTTTACAAGTGTGCTGGTAAACTAAAATGATAAATCAAACACTAGATGTCGTTTGGAGTACCCATGCTGTTTTGTTTCTCACGAATTCTTGTACCAGCTTCCTACAAAGAGTGGTGGAATTTCAAATGGTGGTTTAAAGGTATGATATCTTTTCAACTGTTATCTGAGATGTATTCTATTTTTTCGTCTTACGTAGTTGGCATATATGCAGAGTGATTTTTTCTTTATCAATATATCAACGTTAAAGAATGCATGTTCACATGTGACCTTAAATGTCAACAGGTCCATAGCTTTTTCTTTTTGTTTCTTTCTTTTCATCTCTGTTGGCATTAGACAAGCTATGATAGTGATTACAAATAACTGTAACTGTACAACCGAAGAAGAAAAAGAGACAAAAAAGATTGGTAACTTTTTGCTGTTAAACTGCAAGACTTATGAAATTCTATGTTTTCTGTTGGTACAATCAACTTGTCTGAGGACACAAAATTCCTTTCCCTTTTAATAGTGATGGCCGATCACTTTCTTATGTTTATGATACTTCTCGGGAGATGTATACTCATGTTATTTTTATAATTAGAAGTAGTTTGGTACTTGTTTAACAAACTTATAAATATCTTGCCTTTGAACTCCCCGTGTCTCGTGTTTTTGCAGATAGAATATTTATGAAGATATTGGGCTTCCAACAGATTC
Organism: Papaver armeniacum; assembly: GCA_023531295.1. Taxonomy (NCBI): domain Eukaryota; kingdom Viridiplantae; phylum Streptophyta; class Magnoliopsida; order Ranunculales; family Papaveraceae; genus Papaver; species Papaver armeniacum. The sequence goes on along the minus strand of JAJJWW010008319.1, from coordinate 1,611 downwards.
TTCGACAAAGCAGTGTTGCTTATTCTTCAATAAAAAAGGTAAGCCGACTTGAGTGTCATGAATTCTAGCTTGTTAAACAGTTAGATATTGGTAAATGGTACTAGTACAGTTTACAGGTGAAGTACTGAACCATAAATTTTAGCAAACCTGAGGGATAGATTCATCTACTGTTTATCAATACGTAGTGGTGATATCTTTTTTGCTTTTTTTTCCTTTCTTATTCCTGCAAATAATTCTCCTGTATTAGTTTGTATGACTTATGGATTACTGAAGGCACTATCTACCGTCCTGGTTAAGGTAGCATGATATCAGTTGTTATGATAGGCTTGCATCTGTTTTATCTCAATCCTAGCACTTGAACAGCAATAATACGAGGGTTGTGCAGCATCCACTCCCCTCACTAAAACAAGTGTTCAGTGCTGCAAGTAGATGCTTCTATTCTTTATTTAATCACATGTGATTGAATTTCTAAGAGATCTTAACATGAAGTAGCATTTCAAACATGACAGCCTAGAACAAGATCAGATTCGGGTTATCAAATGTGCATCATATTTAGACTTTTGATCTTTGTCTCTTTTGTATCAGAGGATATTAAACTATTTGTACCTTTCTGAATTGCACAGCTTTTGTATCAGCTGATATCTATAGCCCCTCTTATCCATCTTTTTCGAATGCAAGAAAGATGTTGTCTTAGCAATATCAAATGCTGCATCTGGTGGTACTTGTTAAGAAATCAGGTATAGAACAGTCAGCATTGGAGGAAATTCCTCAAACGAAGGTATGTTATTAAGGCAATGTTATTTTAACGAGAATTTGTTGAGTAGTTGGGATTTAGTGTTTATATTAAGGCTAGGTGCTGGCATGTTTTGTCGGGATTTAAAATTATGATGTCACTGATTTGTAGGTATTATAATATGCTTAGGTATTATAACATTAAGTGATTGTTTATCGTACAAAAACTACACGGAAAAGAAGGAAGACCCTTTCATGTGAAATGTGGAGTTGTAAATGCAATACCATATGGTCGGTCTTTATGACCTTAAAGCAGTGATCTAGTTCCCTGTAAGAGACTCATAAATGAATATCATTCAATACTTTTTGCCATGCTAATATGACTAGATGGAGTAACATCTTGAATAGACCGAAATAATATTGAAGCTGTTACATGCCATTCATGAATTTGTTGATCTCAAGGACCTTTCTGAAGTGTATTATTGATTTCAGTTTGTCTTCAAGATTAATTTCTATAATCCAATCTCATGCATTTTTAGTTCTTTCTTGTTTTGTTGCAGATCTGAAATACAAATTTAATGAACAAGGCAGACAGAAAGCAGTTTTTTGTTCTTTTTTCAGTATTTAAGCTTTTTTGAGGTTGTTGTAAAGTTTAGTTAGGTAGTCTTCATTCGCGTATTGTTTTTATTCGCGCATTGTAATAGTTCAAGGAGAAGAAGGATACCAATCAGACGACTGCTTGGATCGGCTCGGCGTATTCATCCCAGAGAATGTGAGGTAAGATCTCTCTAACACCCATGAATCCCCTCAGGTGGATTTTATTTACTTCATATGCTTGTTTTGGATGAACTAATTTAGTAAGAGACAATCAGAGTCACT
>JAJJWW010008317.1:0-37269 GCA_023531295.1 Papaver armeniacum | reverse complement strand
CACCGACGCCACCATTACCTTGCAATCAACAACTCGCTTGTCACCACCATCACCACTCCACCAACATCACATCAACAAGCCGGGCCTTTGGTTTTCGTTTGGGTTTGCATCTGTATTTAGTGTACTATTTTTCTTTTGTTTCATTATGAACTCCAGTAGCTAAGCATATTCGATTAGGGACGATTTCTACGTCCGAACTTGAACTCGAATTGATTTTTAAACTGCTTATTTTTATGCAATTATCTTATTATTGTTCATTCTCTACTGTGCCAATATTGCTTATGTGAATTGTTTATGAATCGTTGAAGTTGCAAATTAGATGGTGAGTTCATAATACTCATACTAATTCGAGAACTCTTCGACCCGTAATTGTCTAGATGTTCCGAGTACAAGTAGTAATATGTGGTTATTGACGATGGGATTTTGTTAAATAATCATGTGTAGAGATTGACACTAGTAGACGAGTCGAGCTTTTGTATTTGTCACTAGGAATAACCTATCTCAAAGAACTTAAAGCATTTGTTTAAGTCATACCTAGAGAGCGTACTTCTAGGAAACTTGGCAAGTATAATCCGGTAGTCGAGCGCTTCTGTGTCCGGTGAATTAAGAGATTGCGTAGTATTTGAGCGTACTAAATATTCTAGGGTTATTAGTAATGGGTACTTTGAAGAAACATAGCTATATTGATAAGATTCATGTTTCGTGACTGAGAAAGAATCCTTGATCATTCTCATCCTCATATTTGCATTATTCTTAATCAGAAATTGAATTGGCAACTTAGACTCAACTCTCCCTGAGGAACGAACCTGCTTGTCATTGTACTACTAGTTAGTGTAAGAGAAGTAAGGAATTTATTTTTGCGAGTTCGACACCTCGTCAGTAGGCGCGGCCAAATTAGGGTTTAGGTGCAAACCGTGTGTTTTGGCTTTGGGCCGCAAGTTGCCATGCGTCTGGTGGCGAACTTGTGTGGTCGAGATCTGCATCTCAAAGAGAAGGGTAGCCGTTGATTATTGCAACCCTTCGTTTGTAGCAGCCAGCGTTGAGCATGGCTTTGCCATAGAGTAGTCGCGACCAAATTATGGTTTAGGTGCAAACCATGTGTTTTGTCTTTGGGCCGCAAGTTGCCATGCATCAGGTGGCGAACTTGTGTGGTCGATATCTGCATCTCAAAGAGAAGGGTAGCCGTTAATTATTACAACCCTTCTTTTGTAGCATCCAGCGTTGAGCATGGCTTTGCCATAGAGTAGGCGCGTCCAAATTAGGGTTTAGGTGCAAACCGTGTGTTTTGGCTTTGGGCCGCAAGTTGCCATGCGTCAGGTGGCGAACTTGTGTGGTCGAGATCTGCATCTCAAAGAGAAGGGTAGCTATTCATTATTACAACCCTTCGTTTGTAGCATCCAGCATTGAGCATGGCTTTGCCATAGAGTAGGTGATAAGTGCCTAAAATACATCTTTCAAATATCGATTTCTTATGCTTTCCTTAGCTATTTTTCTTGTATTTTTGTATATTACGTTGCTTTTGAGTTTTATATGCATTTTGGAGTCATCGGAGTAAAAGAAGAAGGAAGAGGTATAAAAGGAGCAAAACTGAATTTCATAGGCAAGTGTTATTTGGAGCCTAGCCGAGGATAAGGGGCAACCAGCTGAGTGATACACTAAGGACAGACTGCAGATCGTTAAGGGCCACCACCCACTTCATATTAACCAAGAGATAGAAGTTGGATACGACCACTTCTTTGCATCATTTGTTCTTCAGTTCACTGTCTTCTCCTTCAAGAGTGAACCGGGGTTCTTTGCCGTAATCACGGCCCCGTATGTGTGTTCGATGGGTTAGGAGCTGTTCGAAGCCTACAGTAAAGAGGAATAGGTGTGAGTTACATATGATTACACAATGTTGGGCTGTTTTCGAGCAAAGAATGCAGGGAAGAGTGGCAGTTGTTACCATTGGAAATAGGCGATGAACGAAGACATTCAGGAAGAGATTAAGTACAGAAATCAGTAAGGAAAGATGGGTTCTGTCTGGAATTCAAGTTAACAACAATGAACTTGAGCTCGAGGCTGGAAGAGAAGTTAATGTTGCTGCCATTAAAATAGAAATGAATGAATGAGAAATTAAAGAGATTGATAGGTGTTTCAGAGACTGTGAGTGATTAAAAATGTTATGGCTTGTGTATGGAATTGAATTGTGCAGGGAAGGAGTTCATTGTGTAGCTTCCAAGGTGCAGCAGCTATACGTCCCTCATCAGTTTGCAAGACGCGTACAACCTGTCCGACAGAATACCTGAACCACAGGTCATATATTGCAGCATCAGTTCACTCTTCTATTTGCTTCCGGCTAGCCATGGGCTTGAGGGTCGTTTTCCAGGTGATACGAAGCAGCTGAAGCTATAGTGTTTGGGATAGTTAAGGCACAAGTTCAAGACTCTGATTTATAATAAGAAATACACGCACATTGGGTATGAGTTTGAGAAGGTCTTGGGTCCATTACGGCAAAGAAAGCGATGAAGACAGCAACAATTCTGCCTTGGTCTTGTGCTGCTATACCCATGGTTTGTCGGCTATGTTTGAAGTGTTGTTGGTAATGGCTAGGACTCGTTATAGAAGTGCAGAGGTACACGGAGTTGGGTTGTACTTGGAATTGAGTTTCAAAGCAAGAAATTAGGGAAGAACACCTAGGTTCTACTTCCATGTTCTCGTCACTAAACCAGGTGCCTTGCAAATTCTAGCTGCAGCTAACTGTGCTCTCGAGGGTTGTATTCAATAGGTCAAGCTATATTTTTGAGTTAATAAAAGGAAAGATCAGTTGGGTTCAGTTTGTTAGAAGAATGAAGCTTGTGCCGACAAGACAGGAAACTCAGGGTTGTTGTTGTTGCCGTTGATTGAAGCAAGAAACTATGAGGATTAAAAACAGAATTTAGAAGTTGCAAAGAAAGAGGAGTTGGGTTTCAATCCGATTCGAAATTGCAGGCCTTGGAGAAGCTATAAAAAGGGGTTAAACCTAAAGCTACAAAGGATAATCTCACATACCCCTTCAGCTGCAACCCTAGTTTCAGCGAGCTTTTGCTCGCTGAACAACCACCATTCCACCACCTGCATCTCCACCAGTTCACTCATAAACCACCTGCATATCCTCCATCAGTTCATTCATCTCACTTAAATCCACCAGCATACCATCAACAGTCACACCATCTTTGCATCTCCATCTGCTTACTACATCCACCTGCATATCCATCTCCCCCAGCACCAGTGCTTCGTACACTTGCGCAACACAGCAGCCGCTAGTAACCCCAGCAGAACAGCACCACTACCACCAGTTGCAAGGTTCCAGCATCACCTGTTCGCCTACACCGACGCCACCATTACCTTGCAATCAACAGCTGCTTGTCAACCACCATCACCACTCCACCAACATCACATCAACAAGCTGGGCCTTTGGTTTGCTGTTTGGGTTTGCATCTGTGTATTTAGTGTACTATTTTTCTTTTGTTTCATTATGAACTCCAGTAGATAAGCATATTCGATTAGGGACGATTTCTACGTCCGAACTTGAACTCGAATTGATATTTAAACTACTTATTTTTATGCAATTATCTTATTATTGTTCATTCTATACTGTGCCAATATTGCTTATGTGAATTGTTTATGAATCGTTTAAGTTGCAAATTAGATGGTGAGTTCATAATACTCATACTAATTCGAGAACTCTTCGACCTGTAATTATCTAGATGTTCCGAGTACAAGTAGTAATATGTGGTTATTGACGATGGGATTTTGTTAAATAATCATGTGTAGATGAGTCGAGCTTTTGTATTTGTCACTAGGAATAGCCTATCTCAAAGAACTTAAAGCATTTGTTTAAGTCATACCTAGAGAGCATACTTCTAGGAAACTTGGCAAGTAGAATCCGGTAGTCGAGCGCTTCTGTGTCCGGTGAATTAAGAGATTGCGGAGTATTTGAGCGTACTAAATATTCTAGGGTTATTAGTAATGGGTACTTTGCAGAAACATAGATATATTGATAAGATTCATGTTTCGTGACTGAGAAAGAATCCTTGATCATTCTCATCCTCATATTTGCATTATTCTTAATCAGAAATTGAATTGGAAACTTAGACTCAACTCTCCCTCGGGAACGAACCTGCTTGTCATTGTACTACTAGTTAGTGTAAGAGAAGTAAGGAATTTATTTTTGCGAGTTCGACACCTCGTCAGTAGGCGCGGCCAAATTAGGGTTTAGGTGCAAACCGTGTGTTTTGGCTTTGGGCCGCAAGTTGCCATGCGTCAGGTGGCGAAGTTGTGTGGTCGAGATCTGCATCTCAAAGAGAAGGGTAGCCGTTGATTATTGCAACCCTTCATTTGTAGTAGCCAGCGTTGAGCATGGCTTTGCCATAGAGTAGGCGCGGCCAAATTATGGTTTAGTTGCAAACCATGTGTTTTTTCTTTGGGCCGCAAGTTGCCATGCGTCAGGTGGCGAACTTGTGTGGTCGAGATATGCATCTCTAAGAGAAGGGTAGCCGTTAATTATTACAACCCTTCGTTTGTAGCAGCTAGCGTTGAGCATGGCTTTGCCATAGAGTAGGCGCGTCCAAATTAGGGTTTAGGTGCAAACCGTGTGTTTTGGCTTTGGGCCGCAAGTTGCCATGCGTCAGGTGGCGAACTTGTGTGGTCGAGATCTGCATCTCAAAGAGAAGGGTAGCTATTCATTATTACAACCCTTCGTTTGTAGCATCCAGCATTGAGCATGGCTTTGCCATAGAGTAGGTGATAAGTGCCTAAAATACATCTTTCAAATATCGATTTCTTATGCTTTCCTTAGCTATTTTTCTTGTATTTTTGTATATTACGTTGCTTTTGAGTTTTATATGCATTTTGGAGTCATCGGAGTAAAAGAAGAAGGAAAAGGTATAAAAGGAGCAAAACTGAATTTCATAGGCAAGTGTTATTTGGAGCCTAGCCGAGGATAAGGGGCAACCAGCTGAGTGATACACTAAGGACAGACTGCAGATCGTTAAGGGCCACCACCCACTTCATATTAACCAAGAGATAGAAGTTGGATACGACCACTTCTTTGCATCATTTGTTATTCAGTTCACTGTCTTCTCCTTCAAGACTGAACCAGGGGTTGCTGCCGGCGTAATACTGGCCCTGGTATGTGTGTTCGATGGGTTAGGAGCTGTTCGAAGCCTACAACAAAGAGGAATAGGTGTGAGTTACATATGATTACACAAAGTTGGGTTGTTTTCGAGCCAAGAATGCAGGGAAGAGTGGCAGTTGTTACCATTGAAAATAAGCGATGAACGAAGACATTCAGGAAGAGATTTAAGTACAGAAATCAGCAAGGAAATATGGGTTCTGTCTGGAATTCAAGTTAACAGCAATGAACTTGAGCTCGAGGCTGGAAGAGAAGTTAATGTTGCTGCCATTAAAATAGAAATGAATGAAGGAGAAATTAAAGAGATTGATAGGTGTTTCAGAGACTGTGAATGATTAAAAATGTTATGGCTTGTGTATGGAATTGAATTATGCAGGGAAGGAGTTCATTGTGTAGCTTCCAAGGTGCAGCAGCTATACGTCCCTCATCAGTTTGCAAGACGCGTACAACCTGTCCTACCGAATACCTGAACCACAGGTCATATATTGCAGCATCAGTTCAGTCTTCTCTTTGCTTCCGGCTAGCCATGGGCTTAAGGGTCGTTTGCCAGGTGATACGAAGCAGCTGAAGCTATAGTGTTTGGGTTAGTTAAGGCGCAAGTTCAAGACTCTGATTTACAATAAGAAATACGCGCACATTGGGTACGAGTTTGAGAAGGTCTTGGGTCTGTTCTGGCAGTGAGAAAGCAGTGAAGACAACAATAATTTTGCCTTGATCTTGTGCTGCTATACCCATGGTTCGATGGCTATGTTTGAAGTGTTGTTGGCAATGGCTAGGACTCGTTATAGAAGTGCAGAGGAACACGGAGTTGGGTTGTACTTGGAATTGAGTTTCAAAGCAAGAAATCAGGGAAGAACACCTAGGTTCTACTTCCATGTTCTTGTCACTAAACCAGGTGCCTTGCAAAGTGTAGCTGCAGCTAACTGTGCTCTCGAGGGTTTTATTCAATGGGTCAAGCTATATTTTTGAGTTAAGAAAAGGAAAGATCAGTTGGGTTCAGTTTGTTAGAAGAATGAAGCTTGTGCCGACAAGACAGGAAACTCAGGGTTGTTGTTGTTGCCGTTGATTGAAGCAAGAAACTATGAGGATTAAAAACAGAATTTGGAAGTTGCGAAGAAAGAGGAGTTGGGTTTCAATCCGATTCGAAATAGCAGGCCTTGGAGAAGCTATATAAAGGGGTTAAACCTAAAGCTACAAAGGATAATCTCACATACCCCTTCAGCTGCAACCCTAGTTTCAGCGAGCTTTTGCTCGCTGAACAACCACCATTCCACCACCTGCATCTCCACCAGTTCACTCATAAACCACCTGCATATCCTCCATCAGTTCATTCATCTCACTTAAATCCACCAGCATACCATCAATAGTCACTCCATCTTTGCATCTCCATCTGCTTACTACATCCACCTGCATATCCATCTCCCCCAGCACCAGTGCTTCGTACACTTGCGCAACACAACAGCCGCTAGTAAACCCCAGCAGAACAGCACCACTACCACCAGTTGCAAGGTTCCAGCATCACCTGTTCGCCTACACCGACGCCACCATTACCTTGCAATCAACAACTGCTTGTCAGCCACCATCACCACTCCACCAACATCACATCAACAAGCTGGGCCTTTGGTTTGCTGTTTGGGTTTGCATCTGTGTATTTAGTTTACTGTTTTTCTTTTGTTTCATTATGAACTCCAGTAGCTAAGCATATTCGATTAGGGACGATTTCGACGTCCGAACTTGAACTCGAATTGATATTTAAACTGCTTGTTTTTATGCAATTATCTTATTATTGTTCATTCTCTACTGTGCCAATATTGCTTATGTGAATTGTTTATGAATCGTTTAAGTTGCAAATTAGATGGTGGGTTCATAATACTCATACTAATTCGAGAACTCTTCGACCCGTATATGCATGTGCAGAATCAATTTATAAATCTGCCGGAATAAAAGCCGGCGACAACTTTTTTTAACCTGAAAATTATTTTGCAACGTATATAAATGTTGGACAAATATCCGTTGCACAAGCTTTCTAAAATGAGCAAAGGATATACTACCACCTAACAAACAAAATGTTGGCAGAAAACTGAAATGGGACCCACAAAAGTGTCATTCTAGTAATAATTACCGTTGCACAAATTAAAATATATGTTGCACAAATAAGAAAAATAAACCGTTGCACCAACAATTGTGCAACTCTTATAAGCGTTGCTCAATATAATTTGTGCAACGGATAATTTGCGTTGCACATCAATGCGCAACGCCGTTTTGCCAACAGTTATTACCGTTGCACAAATTATGCGCAACGTTTATAAACGTCACAAAAAGGCTGTTTTGGTGTAGTGTAATATGTGGTTATTGACGATGGGATTTTGTTAAATAATCATGTGTAGAGATTGACACTAGTAGACGAGTCGAGCTTTTGTATTTGTCACTAGGAATAGCCTATCTCAAAGAACTTAAGCATTTGTTTAAGTCATACCTAGAGAGCGTACTTCTAGGAAACTTGGCAAGTAAAATCCGGTAGTCGAGCGCTTCCGTGTCCGGTTGTTTATGGGTGAAAACTATTCCTGCCGGATTTGGTAATTTGGGGTGTGTGGATGAGGAATGAATCTAAACCCTAAACAACCGGACACGGAAGCGCTGAGTGCTTGTAGATTCGGAAATCAATCTGTGCAAGTCCGGCCTAAACCAAGAAATGGCCGTTCCGGACTTGTTTCGGTCACAAAGTGAAGGAGATGGGGTTGATCTTAGGGAGGAAGCGAAGAAGGTGTTGAGATTGCGAAGGTGTTGGCTTGCTTATGACTTGTAATGTAAAGTTGAACCGCTTACGGGATGCAAGCTATCGATTCCTTGTCTTGTATCAACACTTGGTTTCTGTTTCTTATCCTGGACTTGCTCTTGTTGGTGGAAATAGGGAGGAGAACATATTTATACAAGTCATTGAGCCTTATTCACGTCTCTCGTGGGAAGTGGAGTGATGGAGTAGTGAAGTTGTGTGTCAGTGTTACACGATCAGTCTTGCCCACTTCTCCTGTCACCGCTAACCGTCCATAACTTCCTAACACGTTCTTATGATGGCGCGTTGCACGCTGCACGCTGTAAACCGCCAGACCAATACCCCAGTATGTATCCCCCCCAGTTTGTGACATGATTGATGTCTGGAATGTGTGGATCGTGGGTCCACGAAAGGTAGCATGTAATGCTAAATTGAATAACTGCATTATTCAGGAAGTTGATACTTGTGAAGTATCATGTGTATTTTATGCAGTGCGCATCCTGGTGTGTGGTAGAGTGATGGGTGGTGATTACCATGACGCCTCACTTGACCAATTAACTCCCCGGGGTTGTATAACCAAGTCAAAGTTGAACAGGCGAGATGTTCTTTGAGACACTCATCTGCGACCGTTAATGAATTAGGGTTTTTGAAGAGGTGCGCAAGCATCACTCTTCAGCTTGGTCAAAACCAAGCATGGGATATAATTTTGACAAGGCCGATCGTGCATGTGTGTAGACAACATGACGGTGTAGGCGCCTATGCCCATTACCTCACGAAAGTATGATCTGGGCCACTCAATTCGTCCGGTGAAGTTGAGTGGTCGTGATCAATTTGTGACAAAAACCGATGCCGCAAGAGCCGCGTCATGCCCACTTCGGGCGCACGTTCCAAGATGACCAATCTTGGTCGGTCTTGGCCGATTGGTCTGGTGTGAAGGTGGTAGGCTGGTGTTCACGCGTATACCTGAATATCCCATGAAAACGTGATCTGAGCCATCCAAATCGTCTGGCGAAGTTGAGCTTTCGAGATCAGTTTGCGGTTTGGGAGGTGCGACCACGCTAGTTTGGGTGCGCGTCCTGGAATGACCATGCGTGATATGCCTTGGACGATCAGGTGAGGGGATAGATGGGTCCACGGTGGTCATGCTGGTATGACCGGACCTTCTTAATCTAATCTTGGACCCTCCATTCGTACCGGAGAAGATGGATGCTCGTGATGCTCAAAACCCTAATTTTGGGTTTCAAGGCCGTGCGTCAATGCTTCATTCGGCGTCAATTGGGATAACCAACCATGGTTGGTCCCGACCGATTGGTCGGGTATGTAGGCGGCCCACGGTGATTGTGTTGACATGCTCCGGGACCTTTGAATCTACATCTACACCCTCCATCTATACCGCGAAGATGGATGGTTGAGACATGTTTTGCGACACATGTAATATGCCGCAAACCCTAATTCTAGGGTTTTCCGCCCATCTTGCTATGGTTTGGACGTTTTGGCAAGCTAGGACAATAAGGAGGGAGGCCGACCATGCGGGGTCCGCGTTGGTTCAGCAGTGGATATTCCATACCTGCTTGGGGGTGATGGAATTGATCTGGGTCATCCAATCATGCTTGTGGAGTTGGATGAATGTGATCATATCCGGACTGATACGGTTAGTCCGGATGCTCAATCGGGCAAGTATAACACACCGAGAGGGGTTCAATCGGGCTAGTATAACACACCGAGAGTCAGCCTGTACGGGTATTTCGTACATGGTTTCATTATAATGCTTGGAGGTTCGTGTTGCTCTCTGTAAGAGCAACACTCGATCGTCATGCCGCACCGATAATGAGTACGAAATACAAGGCTGATTGCGCATTAATTAATAATGCTAGAAATTCACAGGGTATATGGGATTGTTGCTACATGCTCCAACCTAGATGAATTTCATGTATTCACAGAATGGGATTGTTGCCACATGCTCCAACCTGGATGAATTTCATGTATTCACAGAATGGGATTGTTGCCACATGCTCCATTCTAGGTGAATTAAGTGAGGGATTATCCAACACTTATTGATGTCCTTATCTTTTACAAGATGTCAGCGCATAATTTTGCGGTTTTTACAATTTTAACCTTAAATGAAAATCCATCATCAACATTAAGTCCCCTGCCTAGCACATAATGGTTACACTATTGTGGGGTAGGCATGAGATGGTGACATACATATGTGAGAAAGACAGGATAAAAGAAGTTTACCCTAAGAGTATTGACCGACCGCTAGTCGCCCACGCCGTTGTGCTTGTATGGAATCCTTTGGTGGGACCGGTTTCCTTCTTTGGGTATTTGAATCAGAAAAGGAATCCAAAAGAGGTATCCTTGTTCTATTGGGATTCTTCTAATTTTTGTCTATAAAAGAGACCAACCCCTTTGCTTTTTCTCACGATTTTTTTTTTGTTTGGCTGCTCCCCACGTGATCTTCTTTTCCGCTTGCCGACCGCCGCTGCCGGAGCTGCCGTCGCCGGAATCTGCCGCCGTCCGTCCAAGGTAAGTCTCGTTTTTTTTTTTTTTTTTTTTTTTTTAGGAAAAACCCTAATTTCTTAGGTAAAATCCTTTGATAGATACATCATGATTAGTTCCTCCACCTAAATTGATAGCAAAAACGCCCCAGGATTGCTTAGTAAAACAAGCCGTGAATCCATGTTGTTTTTGCTTCCTTTTTCCACCGTTGCATGCAGAACTTAGCTTTTAGGTTATATCTTGAAAAACCCTTGGATTGAATCTAAGTAGACACGATTCCCATGAATAAAGAAAAATCGTGTTATGATGTGTGCGGATGAACGCGGGCCCTCCGTGTATGCTTGATTGAACGTGGGTCTCACCCACATATGCTTGACTGAAAGTCGACTTTGTATTAGTCTTGTGCCCGGGCTTGAAACTTGAGTAACACCGAACTTGAAATTTATACCGGACTTGAAATCAATACCACCCAAACTTGTCTGGGACTTGAAATCAATACCCGGATGAAACTTGTACCGGACTTGAAATCAATACCAGACTGAAACTTGTACCGGACTTGAAATCAATACCAGACTGAAACTTGTACCGGACTTGAAACCAATACCAGACTGAAACTTGTGTAATACTGGTGTTTGGACCTAATCCCAGCTTTTGTGCATTTCAATGTGTCTTGTCGTGCGTGACTACACGCTTCATGCGCTTTTCATACAAGTTCTAACTCCTGTCTTTTATTTCATTGTGGAATGAAGAAAAGAATTCCTGTTGAGATGTCTTCCGGAGATAATGCTGGTGCCAAGCCAGGAGGTGTTGACGGCTTCAAAGATATGCCGAACATCGATGATGAGTTGTTCACCTCGCCTTTTCCAAACATTAGAATACATCCTTCTCATAAGATAGTCCTGCTTTCCGATTCAGAAAATATGGATGTTGATCCATTTTCTTCTTCAGCACTTGTGATGAGATTTTGTCTCCGGAGAAACGAATATCCGCCTTCCCCTATTGACTTCAAGATTTGTCATACTCCACTGGGTTCTTATGAAGGATGGATGAGACGCATGTTGAGTAATAAGGGCATTAAAGACAATTTGACCAAAGCACAAATCCTCAATGCGGTCATGGCATCTGCTGCTCTTGAAATTAAGAAACACGCTGCAGGTTTGATTACCTTCATTTCTCGATGGCGTCCTTCTACTCATACAACCATATCTAGGTGGGGAGAGATGACTATTACTATGGAGAGTGTAGCTGCATTAATGAACCTGCCTGTTCTTTGGAAGTCTTTCTTACGAGCTCTACGATACGGAACAACGTAACTATGATGCTATACTTCAAAAGGTGGCGGGTTTCGACAGTCTGGACAAGGAGGAGAAAAAAGATACGAGATGCTTTTACACGGTGGGTGTCGGAGTGGTCTCATGCAGACCCAGAGCCGGATCAAGAGTTGGAAAATGACCTCAGCGTGATTGCGTTCCTATCTTTATGGCTATCCAGAGATATATTCGACGACGGTTCTGGAAAGAAGACCATTAGAGGTGACCTCGTTAAGATCGCTATAAAGCTGGCAAAAGGTAAAGTTCTTCCCCAAAGTGCTTTGTTCCTTGGATCGTTGTATTCTCATCTGGACGCCTTAGCAATGGACATGCATGTTTCTAACGGGTACAAGAAGGTGGAGTCGTACATTCACTTCGCTTTTCTTCAGGCATTCTTATGGGAACACTTCAAAAGTTATGCTCCTACTCCTGCTCCTACAAATTCGCTCATCAACTTGTATGGTGGCTCGAGAATACTCAGTTGGCATAGGAGGCGTCCCAGAACCGGCGCGAGACTTGTGGACATATTTGACAATGTGTCTTATGTAGATTTCCGTCCATGGGGGCCGATCCACCCTTCCATTGTTCAGCCAAAGACTTTTGTTATTGCTTGATGGTCCTGATGCTTTGTGTTGCGTCCGATGTTAAGACTATGAGATTTGGGGAAATTGTTTACCCGCATGTGCATCCCGGGATATGTCCGTCTTTATTCAACGAAGAATTTACTTGTGACTCCGTACAATATTGACAGGGCGGCTCGTCAAATGGGATTTGATCGGGGTGTCCCATTTATCCGTCCCACCGGGGGTTCCGAAAGAATTTCTCCCGATATTCTTAACGCCGACATGTTTTTAGAACGGGTGAGCCTTCCCTTCGGCCTATTGGGAGAAACCCGGTGGTAACCAGATAAGTACAAGGAATTTTGGAGGAGGCAATTGTTGATTTTCCGGGAATTCTCGGAGAGTGTTGTGACAGTTTCCGTGGTGAACCATCTTCGACGTTTTGAAAAAGCATTTCGGTTGAAGCCACTTCCCGGCCAAACGGACCCCGGAGCCGAGGATTGTAGTCCCCAAGCGGGAGAGAGATCCAAAAGGCAGGCATGTGGTTCGGTGATCCTCAATTCCTCCAATATGCAGGTATTTAAATCTCTTCCCGTTGGTTCTTTCATTTCTCCAGAGTAAATTCTTCTAAGAGTGATCCTTGCTTGAAATCAGGGAATTCCGGAAGAGAATGTCTTCACAAGGTTGGTGCGTATTCAGAATGAGAAGGTTGGTAATGTTGGCCTTCATGTTGAGAAGTCTGGCGGTACTGATCTTCATGTTTGAGAAGTCTTGCGATCTTCATCTCTGAGAAGTCTGGCGGTACTGATCTTCATGCTGAAAAGTCTGGAGAAGCCGCTCCTTTTCCCGACCATGACAGAGATGATGCAAGCTCGGTTGGACAAGGCGCCTCCCTAAGCGATCTTGTTGATGGGGCCGTGATGGAAATTAGCGCCCAGAGCAAATTAGATATCGGGAGGAGTGTAAGAGAGGCATCATCCGCTATTGTTGTGGTGGCTCCCCTTGAAGAACGTTCTGAGCAGGTTCCAATCGATAAAGCTGTCGTGGTGACTTCTTCTGAGAGGCCTCCTGCAACTGACAAGGCTCCTGTGACTGGTGAAGTATTGGTAGCGCAGCCTGGAGCTTTGTTTGATCCTCCATTCATTGTTCCTTATCCAGGTCATGTGTTGGTCGGAGGGTTCAGTGTGCCAGCTCAGTTCGAAAAGTTGTACACGGCGATATGGGAGAAGCACGGCCACATTGCTACCACTGCGAAGCTCAAAAGTCGTCTTGCATTGGTCAACCGCGTTCAGGAAGCTTTATTTTCTATCCAGGGGATGAGTGTCACGACTGGTCGAACAGTTTCTGAGGAGATGATTGAAGACTGGAAGTGTCATCGAGATGTGTTTGTGCAGTACGACTTCAATGCTCCTTGGTTCCTCAAAAGGTTCTCCGAGATTCAGGAGCTCCAGAAATTACAAGATGAGGCCCCTTCTGCGGAATGTGTCACTCGCCAGGAAGAAGAGGTCGAAAAGTTATCTGAGGAGTTGAAGCTGAAGCAGGCTGTACTTCAAAGGATGAAAGCCTCTCTTTCCCAGAAGGACGAGTTGTTGCTGAAGGACTTTCCTTGAAGGATTCGTGCCGTATACTTGTCTTTTCTTTTTCTTTTTGAGTGATAGTGAGGATTTCTTTTCATAACTTGACTTCTGGTTTTGAATTAATAGGTAATTGAATTGGTTTATTTTGAGATAGTTTTGTGAATAACTTTTCTGAAAGAGGTTATTTTAAATGGAATTTGCATCTTGGTCATGAATGATTGCACATGTCATATGAAATTGCAAATGTCGTGTAAAAGAGAGGTATGAAGGGAAGCAAACATGTGTTTGATCACTGAGTCTCTTTCTCCATGTGCGGGATGCTAAGTCCCCAGTGAATTCCAAAACTACCTTTCTTGTAAAATTGCCGAATATAACTTACTTGTTTTTGAAGTCTCACTTGTATCAAACCGAAGTAGCCTCTCCAAGGAAGTCGTCCGCATTATTTTTTTAGAGAATGAGAGCTATCCCTCTGAACTAAGTTTCTCCTGAACAATGCGCTTCAAAGTGTTGCATTCACTGGTGGGGTGGTGAAGGAACCGGTGGAAATGACAGTACCTCGGGTCCATTATTTCTTGATCGGTTGGTGGACGCCATACAGGAGGTAGTTCCACCTCTCTATTTCGTACCCACATCTCCAGCAACTCCAAAATCTTTTCCATCGGGAACGAAATGTGTAGGTACTTCGAGTCTAGCTTTTCATGCGTTAGTGGGCGTTGTGATGTCTCTACGTGGCTTTGATGTGGAGCGCGTCCCGGAGACGAAGTTGGAAGATTTGCGAGTGCCATCATATCCGCGGATCGCTTGTTTGGGTAAAGGGATGTGGAAGGTGTCGTAATATCACTGCTGAGTGATCGAATTGAACGCTCCCATCCTCTGTATTCACGTATTTCCTGATCGATCTCTCCTTCCTCAAGCATTTCTTCGCTTGGATGAAAGGACGATGCGGATTGGACAGTCTTCCGGGCTTCAACAAGAGTTTTGAGATATAAATCTTCTAATAGGGCTCCATAGGCTGCAGGCTCCCTTTCTTTATCTGGTAGACGTTTTAGTACTCCGGACAAGTCCTTTCCTCTGTGGAGTTGCCTCGGTTCTTCATTGTTGACTGGACCATGTTGTTCATCTTTCCTGAGTCTCCTGCGGTTATGCGCTCTTTTTGCCTCTCCACCGGTAAAGGTGTGACTCCTGACTAAGGATTCAGCATTTCTTGCACTGCTTGAGTAGATGCCTGCCGACCCTTCTTGTAATTGTGCTGCTATATCATTCAAAAGGCGAAATGTCTCGCTCTGCCTTCCGGTGATACCGTCTTGATTTGCCAAGACATCCTCCAGTATTCTAGCTACACTTCCCATGATATCTGAACCACCTGTGGTTTCCGGATACATTGCGAGATGGAAACCGAAAAATTGAGAATTCAATTTTGTGCAACCGAGAGATCAACCTCCCACTGTGGTCGCCAATTGTTTATGGGTGAAAACTATTCCTGCCGGATTTGGTAATTTGGGGTGTGTGGATGAGGAATGAATCTAAACCCTAAACAAATGCACTGCGCGGTGAGTGCTTGTAGATTCGGAAATCAATATGTGCAAGTCCGGCCTAAACCAAGAAATGGCCGTTCCAGACTTGTTTCGGTCACAAAGTGAAGGAGATGGGGTTGATCTTAGGGATGGAAGCGAAGAAGGTGTTGATATTGTGAAGGTGTTGGCTTGCTTATGACTTGTAACAGAAAGTTGAACCGAAACTTACGGGATGCAAGCTATCGATTCCGGTGTCTTGTATCAACACTTGGTTTCTTTTCTTATGTCCTGGACTTGCTCTTGTTGGTGGAAATAGGGAGGAGAACCTATTTATACAAGTCATTGAGCCTTATTCACGTCTCTCGTGGGAAGTGGAGGAAGTGGAGTGATGGAGTAGTGGAGTTGTGTGTCAGTGTTACACGATCAGTCTTTCCCACTTCTCCTGTCACCGCTAACCGTCCATAACTTCCTAACACGTTCTTATGATGGCGCGTTGCACGCTGCACGCTGTAAACCGCCAGACCAATACCCCAGTATGTATCCCCCAGTTTGTGACATGATTGATGTCTGGAATGTGTGGATCGTGGGTCCACGAAAGGTAGCATGTAATGCTAAATTGAATAACTGCATTATTCAGGAAGTTGATACTTGTGAAGTATCACGTGTATTTTATGCAGGTACTGCATCCTGGTGTGGTAGAGTGATGGGCGGTGATTACCATGATGCCTCACTTGACCAATTAACTCCTGACCAGGGTTGTATAACCAAGCTGGTGAACTTGAACGGATGAGATGTTCTTTGAGACACTCATCTGCGACCGTTAATGAATTAGGGTTTTTGAAGAGGTGCGCAAGCATCACTCTTCAGCTTGGTCGAAACCAAGCATGGGATATAATTTTGACAAGGCCGATCGTGCATGTGTGTAGACAACATGACGGTGTAGGCGCCTATACCCATTACCTCACGAAAGTATGATATGGGCCACTCAATTCGTCCGGTGAAGTTGAGTGGTCGTGATCAATTTGTGACAGAAAACCAGTGCCGCAAGAGCCGCGCGTCATGCCCACTTAGGGCGCACGTACCAAGATGACCAATCTTGGTCGGTCTTGGCCGATTGGTCTGGTGTGAAGGTGGTAGGCTGGTGTTCACGCCTATACCTGAATATCCCATGAAAACGTGATCTGAGCCATCCAAATCGTCTGGCGAAGTTGAGTGGTCGAGATCAGTTTGCGGTTTGGGAGGTGCGACCACGCTAGTTTGGGCGCGCGTCTTGGAATGACCAGGCGTGATATTCCTTGGCCGATCGGGTAAGGGGATAGATGGGTCCACGGTGGTCATGCTGGTATGACCGGACCTGCTTAATCTAATCTTGGACCCTCCATTCGTACCGGAGAAGATGGACGCTCGTGATGCTCAAAACCCTAATTTTGGGTTTCAAGGCCGTGCGTCAATGCTTCATTCGGCGTACGAATTGGGATAACCAACCATGGTTGGTCCCGACCGATTGGTCCCGAGTATGGTCGTATGCGCCCACGGTGATTGTGTTGACATGCTCCGGCCCTTTGAATCTACATCTACACCCTCCATCTATACCTGCGAAGATGGATGGTTGAGACTGCTTTTGCGACACATGTAATATGCCGCAAACCCTAATTTTAGGGTTTTCCGCCCATACCTTTCTATGGTTTGGACGTTTTGGCAAGCTAGGCCAATTGGAGGGAGGCCGACCATGCGGGGTCCGCGTTGGTTCTAAGCAGTGGATATTCCATACCTACTTGGGGGTGATGGAATTGATCCGGGTCATCCAATCATGCTTGTGGAGTTGGATGACTGTGATCATATCCGGACTGATACGGTCAGTCCGGATGCTCAATCGGGCTAGTATAACACACCGAGAGGGGCTCATCGGGCTAGTATAACACACCGAGGGTCAGCCTGTACGGGTATTTCGTACATGGTTTTATTATAATGCTTGGAGGTTCGTGTTGCTTGGAGGTACATGGCCTTATCTTTTACAAGATGTCAGCGCATAATTTTCCGGTTTTTACAATTTTAACCTTAAATGAAAATCCACCATCAACACCGGTGAATTAAGAGATTGCGGAGTATTTGAGCGTACTAAATATTCTAGGGTTATTAGTAATGGGTACTTTGGAGAAACATAGCTATATTGATAAGATTCATGTTTCGTGAATGAGAAAGAATCCTTGATCATTCTCATCCTCATCTTTGCATTATTCTTAATCAGAAATTGAATTGGCAACTTAGACTCAACTCTCCCTCAGGAACGAACCTGCTTGTCATTGTACTAATAGTTAGTGTAAGAGAAGTAAGGAATTTATTTTTGCGAGTTCGACACCTCGTCAGTAGGCGCGGCCAAATTAGGGTTTAGTTGCAAACGGTGTGTTTTGGCTTTGGGCCGCAAGTTGCCATGCGTCAGGTGGCGAACTTGTGTGGTCGAGATCTGCATCTCCAAAGAGAAGGGTAGCCGTTAATTATTACAACCCTTCGTTTGTAGCAGCCAGCGTTGAGTCATGGCCTTGTCAAAGAGTAGGCGCGACCAAATTATGGTTTAGGTGCAAACCGTGTGTTTTGGCTTTGGGCCGCAAGTTGCTATGCGTCAGCTGGTGACTTTGGACGGCTAAGATCTGCATCTTAGATGGAAGGGTGGCCGTTGATCGTTGCAACCCTTCGTTTTGGCAGCCAATGATGTGAAGGAGAGGCTGGCATGGTATAGGCGCGGCCAAAACTAGGGTTT
The DNA here is from genome assembly GCA_023531295.1 of Papaver armeniacum. Taxonomy (NCBI): domain Eukaryota; kingdom Viridiplantae; phylum Streptophyta; class Magnoliopsida; order Ranunculales; family Papaveraceae; genus Papaver; species Papaver armeniacum. The sequence goes on along the minus strand of JAJJWW010008317.1, from coordinate 19,126 downwards.
GGTGCAAACCGTAGTGTTTGGCCTTGGGCCGCAAGTTGTCGTGCGTTATGTGGTAAACTTGGATGGCCGAGATCTGTATCTCGAAGAGAAGGGTAGACGTTGATTATTGCAACCCTTCGTTTTGGCGTGGAGAAGTGGCTGGCATGGTAAGCCATTGGCACGGTGGAGCGGCGGGTATGGTTTGCATGCCTTGGCGCAGAGACGTGGCTGGCATGGTTTGCTATCGGCACGGTGGTGCGGCTGGCATGGTTGTCATGCCTTGGCGCAGAGACGTGGATGGCATGGTTTTCCATTGGCACGGTGGTGCGGCTGGCATGGTTGTCATGCCTTGGATGGCATGGTTGGCATGCCTTGGCATGCCTTGGCTGGCATGGTTTGCCATTGGCACGGTGGTACGGCTGGCATGGTTGGCATGCCTTGGCGCAGAGATGTGGCTGGCATGGTTTTCCATCGGAACGGTGGTGCGGCTGGAAATGTTGGCATACCTTGGCGCCGAGACGTGGCTGGCATGGTTTGCCATCGACACGGTGGTGCGGCTGCAGAGACGTGGCTGGCATGGTTTGCCATTGGCACGGTGGTGCGGATAGCATGGTTGGCATGCCTTGGCGCAGAGACGTGGCTGGCATGGTTTTCCATCGGCACGGTGGTGCGGATGGCATGGTTGGCATGCCTTGGCGCAAAGACGTGGCTGACATGGTTTGCCATTGGCACGGTGGTGCGGTTAGCATGCCTTGGCGCAGAGACGTGGTTGGCATGGTTTTCCATTGGCACGGTGGTGCGGCTGGCATGGTTGGCATGCCTTGGCGCTGAGACGTGGCTGGCATGGTTTTCCATTGGCACGGTGGGAAAATTAAGGTTAGGTGTATACAGAGGTGATGTCAGTTAATAGTGACGTCATGTCAGATGTACGGTTTTATGATTTTATCCCTAAGATAAAAACCACCATCAACATTAAGTCCCCTGCTTAGCTCGGAACATGAGCGTTGTTGCGAGGTAAGCATAAGATGGTGACAGACAAGGACAAAATCGAAACAGCGGGTCATGAAAGATGACTAGGAAGATTCTTCTAACCTTTTTCGAGAGTGTTCTGAATTTCGTGATTCTTGTGTTGGAGACCTTGCATGAATTCTGCTCGCGTCGTTACTGGCTAGACCGTGAAATAGTAGATGCGATTGCTGCAGGATATTGGCTTGGTTTGGCCACGCGTCATCTTGGCTGGGTTAAGGAATGTGGAGGCGTTGGCTTATCGAGTTGGTCGTTTTGGGATGGGAGCCGCAGGTATTAGCACGGCTTGGAATGGAGTCACGGGCGTTGCGCGGCTTGGCTTGGGCGAGACTTGGTTAGGCGTGACGCGACTTGGCTTGGCTCGGCGCGGCTCGGCTCGGTGAGGCTCGGGCGCGACTTGGACGCTGGCGTGGTGCGGCGTGGACTGCTGGGCTATCATGAGATAAGGCATGGCGTAGATTATTGATACCTTGAGGCTTGTTACTGCGGGCCCGGATGCCTTCTTCCATGCGTATCTCGAATAGGAAATCCTTTCCTTATCTAAATCCCAAAAGTGTTACGTTGTCGATTCTGCTTTCAAACCTTGTTGTTGGCGTCAGAGAGGTAACAACGCGGGCAAGTGTGTCTCGAACATGTTCCTCCACGCTTTCTCACCAAACCCTAATTATTTCGCACGGCCAGGCATGACACTTTTCCTTATTTTTGCTGGTAGAATAGGTTCTAATTAAAACCTGATATCACGCCTTAATTCGCCACTAATAGGGAGCTTTCCTTTTCGGGACCTCGTCGCTCTGCTAGATATAAGAGATGATCTTGAACGATTCATTCGCACCGATTGCTTTGAAATTTTGCCCGTCCCCTTTACAGGTATCATCTTCGTGTTTTTTTTTTTTGGTTTTCCATTTTGTCTTCTTTCTGATGTAGGTTGTTGGTGTAGACAAGGTGAAAACTTACCCCCCCTTCTCTGGTTTTGTAGCGCATAATGGGATCTTCCAGTGACAGTCGCACCTCTAACTCTTCGGAATCGGCGAAAACCAGTTTTGTTCTCATGAGGAGGCATTAGATAGAGTTGAATCTCTGTTCCGTGAAGCTGGTGGAATTATTCGGGACATACCTCCTACCTATATAGGCGAAGTGCGGGTGCGTGTTCAGACCTTCTTAGCTTCGTTGAACATGGAGGAGAAATGGGAAGGTGACGAAACATCCCAGTGCGTTGAAAGGCTTCAGTGCAACAACACTTCTTCACAACCCAGTGCTAGGGCGGAACGGTCTGCATCTCGGTTGAAATGACGGAAGACTGAGTTTGTGAAATTTTTAGGGGAAAACCCACGTAACTTCTCTGTTAAAGAAGGCATCATAATCCTCGATTCTGATGTGGATGAATTAGGAAATCCTCCTCGAAAGGTTGCTGAGGAAGGCGACGCTGCATTCTATGAAACCAAAACATCTTTCAGAGTAGATGCCGAAACTGTTGTTGGTGACATCGGGGGAGTCATGGTGGCGTATGCTGGGCCAATTGTTGAAGCGGACGTCGAGAAGGAGACGGATGATGTTGCTGCTGAGACGGCTTCCAAGTGGGACGTTGAGGCTTCCAGGCGGGACGTTGAGGATGCTATTGCTGATGCGGTCTTCAGATGGAACCTTTGCTGCCTGAAAGATTGCTGGGGAAAGTGATTGAAAGGGGATCTGACTGAGGAGTTGGGAACTCGTGTATCTGCTTTTGATGACTAGTTTCCATTGTTATTGTTTTTACTTGTTGCGTAGTTGACGCTTCGCAGACTCATTTTCACCTTCTTCATATTTGTGGCGAAGCTAGGGTTTCGCCATTATTATCCTGTTTGTGGTTTCACATCCTTGAATAAAGCTTCTTTTTTAAAAGACCCAAATCTTCCATTAGAATAGGTTGCTCGACTTTCCATATTCGTATATTATTCCCATCAGAGCTTCGAACGATTGAATAAGGTACTTCTAGTACATTTTTTTTTCGAGATTCGCTAGACTCATTTGGAAGAAAAGGTATGCTTTAAATAAAAACGAAAACCTAATGGAGAATGCAAGCGGTGCATTCATCTCGGAGAATACAAGTATCAAGTGGAAAGGGAAATGGCTGAGGAAATACTAAAAGAAAGGTGCTGGAAGAGAAAGTAGTACAGCGCCTTAGGTATTAAAAGGCTTGAGCCATCGCGAGTGAACTATCACGCCCTCCAGCCTGTCGGTGTTGATGAGCTTGCAATATCCACCCAGAAGGACGTCTGCCACCAGATACGGCTCATCTTCTTTGCCTTTGGGTAGATCAGTCCGGGCAGCTATCTTCACTATTACCTTTCCGACTTGAAACGAAGTCACTTTGACTACCATATCTCCAATATGAAATGAGTTCGGGTGTTGTGCAACCGCTTGAATCTTGGTCTCGTCAGTTTCGACTACACTTTCTAGATCCTTGGCAAAGCGCTTGAATGGCCCGACGCCCCATTCACATCTTTTGACAGCTCCCATGCCGCCAATAGTACTGAGTCCACATGACGGGCTAAGAGAAGGAATGGCTGGTGATGGAGAAGATCGTTCGACCAGACTTACTTGTGTTTGGAGCCTATGAGTCAGTGCCAACGGGTTTTCCACGGGTGATCGAATTCCGTCGATAAGTTGTTGACGCGGCTGTGGGTTGGACGGCTTGTTGGAGATTCTGTCGAGTGTCGACATCGGCAGAGGAGACGTTCCCAGTTTTGCTTTGTTGTCGGATACCCACGAGCGCCCCAAGATCATGTCGTAGCCTAGTTATTTGACAATGTGAAACTTCCATGCGTCATGGTGCCTCTTATCTTGATCTCGAGGTTAACGTAGACAGGCGCGTTCAAGGCTTCCCCCTCCGAGTTCTTGATCACGGACGGGAGATGGGTAGCTTTTTGCTTCAAAACTCCCGCAACTTTCAGAGTCTTGAAAGTAACGATGTTGAAGTCAGAGGCCGCGTCGATTAGTGTGTTGCTGAATTGAATGCCTCTTAAGTAGTCCGTGGTCAGCAGTCCCCAGTTGTGCTTTTCAGTATAGTTTCCTGATAGCGCTTGGGTTTTTTGCGCGGTTTCCGTGGTAGGGAAAAGTCGCCTGCCTGACACGATACGATTGAGAGCCATGAAAATATCTTGGTGCTGCGCCTTGGAAAAGTAGTCTTGGCACTATGCCTTGGAAAATATCTTGGCGCTGCATCATGGATTGTACAGTCTCGCGTACGGAGTCCCCGGAGACCCCGAAATTCCTCACCGGAAGTGGATCTCTATGTACTCCATCGTTCCCCAGCTGAAGTTCTCCTGCCTCTACTTTTCCCTTAAAGATAAGTTTTAGTTTATTGCAATCATTGGTTGGGTGATGAACAAATATGTGGTAGTGGTAATATTTGGGATTTGCCATCTCGGCTTCGGTTGGTGGGCAGCCTGGGAGATGGTAGTCTGATAACATCATCTTGAACCCATGCCTCTAGGAGTTCGATTACCTCCTCAATGGGAAATGGAAAATCCAAGACACTTCCTTCAGCTTCGTGACGACGCATGGGAGCTTTAGCGGCGGCTCTTCGTGGCGGAGCTGCTCGTCATGCTGGCGCCTCGCGTTTAGGCTGCTGGTATGTAACGGGGGCCTTCCTTTTTCCTCCCTCGTCTACCACACTCACAGAGGAGGGGACGGCGTTGTACTGCTTGTTGATGAGACGTCTACTTCCGCGAGTTTCGCGCATGTCTTCGGTTCTGGCTGGTCTGGCCCTTTCTAATAATGCTGGTGCTATCATGGCTAATCGCTTGGCAGCTTCGTGGAGTTCAGAGAATGTCCGGAAACGTAGGTTTTCTAGCAAGGCGCGGTAAATGGGAGCCATACCATTGATGCAGGAATTCACCAATTGTTGCTCGGTCACGTTTGGGTCATGACAGTCTAGTGCTTGAACCCTGAATCTTTTGACGAACTCATTCGGATGTTCGTTGTCTCGTTGGTACATCCTCCTTAGGTCCGAGAAGGTAACTTTTTCGGATACGAAGAAGAATTTCTTGTAAAACGCGGTAACCATGTCACCCCAGTTGGGGATGCTGTTTGGCGCGATGCTGTTGTACCACGTGTATGCTCTTCCAGTAAGCGATTTCGAAAACTTCCTCAGACGGAGAACGTGATTGTATTCGTGTTCGCCCAGGGACTCCAGGAATCGAGAGATATGCTCTCGTGCATTTCCGATCTTGCCGTCGTATAGAGTGAATTGAGGAGAAGAGTACCCTCTTGGAAGAGGAATTCTTTGTATCTCAGGTGGGTGAGGAGGTTGATGCTGATGTATGTCTATTTCATCGCTTTTAACTCGATTCCGAAGAAGTTGTTCCAAATCCTCACGTGTGACAAAATTGGACGGCCGGCTTCTCTCCGGTGGGGTTCCGGCATGGATCCCCTCGTCTACGTCAATGCGTTCTGTCAAAGTGCCGCGCCAGGAGTATTGGAGGTGTTTCCCATCGGCCCTAGAGGGCGTGACTCCTGTGGTAGCCGTTCTGTCAGAGCCTTGAGAAAGATGAGTACTTCTTTTTGAGTTGAGACCATGTCCGTTTGGGCTCGAGCAAGGACATCCTGTCGTTCCATCAATCGGCGATGGTGGTATAGGGTCGACTCCCTCTGGCTCCTCCGGTTTCTCGTCTTGTTGGCGGGGTAACTGGAATCCTGGTGGCGGTCGGAGGTGCCATGATTGACGAGGCATTAAGGGCGGTAGCGGCAGCGGCAGCTCTGGCCCTGGTGATCGGTGGTGTAACACTTGGAGGAGGGATTTCGATGTTGCCAGGATTGGCAGGCTGCGTAGAAGCATTAGAGGCGGCAGGGGCTCTGTCCCTGGTGACCGGTGGTGTAACACCTGAAGGAGTGCTTTCAGTGATGTTGGGCTCAGTAGGTGGCATAGTGATGCCGCTGAAAGGAGCGTTAACACCAGGGACAGATTCCGTGTTAGTGTTCTCGTGGCTCGCAGCTGATCCGGATCTGAGTTCCACCATGTTGAAGTTGGGATTGAAAGATGAGATTGAAAGCTGGAAATTGATATTGTAACCGAAAGATCAATCCTCCCGCTGTGGTCGCCAATTGTTTGAGGGTGAAAACGGTTTCTGCTGATTTCGGTAATTTCGCGTGAGTGGGTTAGAAACTGAGTCTAAACCCTAAACAATGTACTTCAAGGGATTACTTTAGATTCGAGAGATCAATCTGCACAAATTTGGCCTAAGCCAAGAAATGGTCGTTCCATACTTGCTTCGGTTACAAAGTGAAGGAGAAGGGTTGGTTTTAGGGAGGGAAGCGAAGAAAGTGTTGAGACCAGAATAGTTGATTCTGGAAGAGTAGTTGTTTGACTTGTATCATAAAGTGAAATCTAACAGATGGGAAAGCTAGCAAGTGGTTTCTGAGTGTTGTATGCTCCTGACCAAAACTTGTTGTTCGGTGGAAATAGGTAAGACCTATTTATACAAGTCAAAGTGAAACGTACTCTGGTCTTGTAAGAAATAAAAACGGATGAGTAAATGGGAGGAGGTGGTAACCGGTAACGCCTGGAACTGATGTTCCATAATGAAGGAAAGCGTTTCACCATTACTCCCTGTATTAACTAACCGCCTTATTCTTATGACACTTTCATGTAACGGGCGTAGTGTACGCCGCACGCTGTAAACCGCCAAACCAATACCCTCTATGAGCATCCCCCAGTTTGTAACATGTATTAGATGTCTCGAGTGTTTTCATGGGAAAACGTGTAGCAAGGTGTTACGTGTGGCATGGTGGCATGCCAGTGGCCATGGTAGAGTCGACATGGCTTTGCCAAAGAATAGGCGCGGCCAAATTTGGGGTTTAGATGCAAACCGTGATGTTTTGGCTTTGGTCCGCCAATTAGGTGGCGAACTTGAACGGTCGAGATCCGCATCTCAGAGGGAAGAATAGCCGTTGATTATTGCAACCTTCCGTTTTAGCAGCCAGCGCTGAGCATGGCTTTGCCAGAGTAGGCGCGGCCAAATTAGGGTTTAGGTGCAAACCGTGTGTTTTGGCTTTGGGCCACAAGTTGCCATGCGTCAGGTGGCGGACTTGTGTGGTCGAGATCTGCATCTCAAAGAGAAGGGTAGCTGTTGATTATTGCAACCCTTCGTTTTAGCAGCCAGCGTTGAGCATGGCTTTGCCATAGAGTAGGCGCGGCCAAATTAGGGTTTAGGTGCAAACCGTGTGTTTTGGATTTGGGCCGCAAGTTGCCATGCGTCAGGTGGCGAACTTGTGTGGTCGAGATCTGTATCTCAAAGAGAAGGGTAGCCGTTGATTATTGCAACCCTTCGTTTGTAGCAGCCAGCGTTGAGCATGGCTTTGCCATAGAGTAGGCGCGGCCAAATTAGGGTTTAGGTGCAAACCGTGTGTTTTGGCTTTGGGCCGCAAGTTGCCATGCGTCAGGTGGATAACTTGTGTGGACGAGATCTGCATATCAAAGATAAGGGTAGCAGTTGATTATTGCAACCCTTCATTTGTAGCATCCAGCGTTGAGCATGGCTTTTCCATAGAGTAGGGCGGCCAAATTAGGGTTTAGGTACAAACCGTGTGTATTGGCTTTGGGCCGCAAGTTGCCATGCGTCAGGTGGCGAACTTGTGTGGTCTAGATCTGCATCTCAAAGAGAAGGGTAGCCGTTGATTATTGCAACCCTTCGTTTGTAGCAGATTGAGCATGGCTTTGCCATATAGTAGGCGCGGCCAAATTAGGGTTTAGGTGCAAACCGTGGCTTTGCCATAGAGTTTCCATGCGCGGTGGATAACTTGTGTGGAAATTGGGATAAGGGTGCAATTGCAACCCTTCATTTGTAACATCCAGCTTTTGAGCATGGCTTTTCCATAGAGTTTCCAAATTAGGGTTTAGGTACAAACCGGAGAACTTATTGTGGTCTAGATCTGCATCTCAAAGAGAAGGGTAGCCGTTGATTATTGCAACCCTTCGTTTGTAGAATCCAGCGTTGAGCATGGCTTTGCCATAGAGTAGGCACGGCCAAATTAGGGTTTAGGTGCAAACCGTGTGTTTTGGCTTTGGGCCGCAAGTTGCCATGCGTCAGGTGGTGAACTTGTGTGGTCGAGATCTGCATATCAAAGAGAAGGGTATCCATTGATTATTGCAACCCTTCATTTGTAGCAGCCAGCGTTGATCATGGGTTTTCCATATAGTAGGCGCGGCCAAATTAGGGTTTAGGTGCAAACCGTGTGTTTTGGCTTTGGGCCGCAAGTTGCCATGCGTCAGGTGGCGAACTTGTGTGGTCGAGATCTGCATCTCAAAGAGAAGGGTAGCCGTTGATTATTGCAACCCTTTGTTTGTAGCAGCCGGTGTTGAGTCATGGCCTTGTCAAAGAATAGGCGCGACCAAATTAGGGTTTAGGTGCAAACCGTGTGTTTTGGCTTTGGGCCGCAAGTTGCCATGCGTCAGCTGGTGACTTTGGACGGCTAAGATCTGCATCTTAGATGGAAGGGTGCAGTTGATCGTTACAACCCTTTGTTTTAGCAGCCAATGATGTGAAGGAAAGGCTGGCATGGTATAGGCGCGGCCAAAACTAGGGTTTGGTGCAAACCGTGGTGTTTGGCTTTGGGCCGCAAGTTGCAGTGCGTTAGGTGGCGAACTTGGATGGTCGAGATCTGTATCTCGAAGAGAAGGGTAGCCGTTGATTATTTCAACCATTTGTTTTGGCGTGGAGAAGTGGCTGGCATGGTTTGCCATTGGCACTGTGGAGCCGCGGGTATGGTTGGCATGCCTTGGCGCAGAGACGTGGCTGGCATGGTTTGCCATTGGCACGGTGGTGCGGGGCATGGTTGGTTGGCATGCCTTGGCGCGAGACATGGCTGGCATGGTTTGCATGCCTTGGCGGCACGGTGGTGGGCTGGCATGGTTGGCATGCCTTGGCGCATGCCTTGACGTGGGCGGCATGGTTTTCCATCGGCACGGTGGTGCGGCTGGCATGGTTGGCATGCCTTGGCGTAGAGACGTGGTTGGCATGGTTTGCCATTGGCACGGTGGTGCGGCTGGCATGGTTGGCATGCCTTGGCGCGAGACGTGGCTGGCATGGTTTGCCATTGGCATGGGGGTGCGGCTGGCATGGTTTTCCATTGGCACGGTGGTGCGGCTGGCATGGTTGGCATGCCTTGGCGCAGAGACGTGGCTGGCATGGTTTTCCATTGGCACGGTGGTGCGGCCGGCATGGTTGGCATGCCTTGGCGCAGAGACGTGCCTGGCATGGTTTGCCATTGGCACGGTGGGAGAATTAGGGTTAGGTGTATACAGAGGTGATGTCAGTTAATACTAAGGGTTCTGTCGTGGAACATGACACATGTATAAAAAAAGGTACCCTGGTAATTATTACTTAAATACGCTGATTGATTCAATAAATGCGCTATTGGTCATATTGACGTCATGTCAGATGTACGGTTTTACGATTTTATCCCTAAGCTAAAAACCACCATCAACACCAGGCTAAAAATAAATCGTTTCAACCAATAATGTTGGTCTTTTGTTTCTCTTGTTCAACTCAATAAAGGTTCATAATATAGAGAAAATAACTCCATATTGAATCCACAAATTTACAAACATTCAGTGGTTTTTTTTTTTTTTTTACACATCAGTCAAAGATTTAATGCACCTTCACCCGCAGTATGATCAACATAAAGGTTATTATACATTGGGAGATCGAAATATCCCATAGAACACATAAATAAATTACATCTTAATGATATCTTCCTAATTAAATAAATTTTGATTGAGAACCATCAAGTGGTCTGATAGTTCTCATGTTCCCTCCAACAGCGGAGGTAGGGGTTCAAACCCCGTCATTTCCAAACAAACTCCAATTTGAAGTAGTTTGGATGTAATCTAGGGATCACTTTTCTATCTTAACATTTTATTTTTTTTGAGATGTTGAATATCCTTTGAAAGCATCTTCACCAGATAACCAAATAATTAGTGTTTGTTTCATCAAAAGAATCAGCTTCTTCCTACTTGTATTTTTCCATTGTGAAAACCAGCATTACATTCGTCATATATTTCCCAAGTTACTATAAACGACACCTTTAAACCCAGATTTTTGCACCTTCTTGAAAGTCAACAGTGCTCTTTTCAAAAAAGCGAGTGACAACACTCAACTAACTAAGTCTGAAGAATAACAACAATCCATAACAACTAGTCTAGTTTTCTCTAAATATTCTCCTTGTTCTTTTACACACCTATTAACCTTTTCATTTTCAGTTTCATGTATATCCTGTAAAGTGTAGTACATATAGATATAAAGAGTTTAATCTCCACAAGAATGTGGAAGTATTTTTGTTGCAAAATAAATTTATAATTTGGTATCACGCCAGAGCTCCTAAAACCGCGCAAATTTCTTCATGTTTTATTCTTCATCTCAACCTATGGTAGTTCGAACGTTATTGACATCAAGTTGAATGACACGAATTACCTGTTATGGGCAACCCAGTTTAAATCTCTTCCGAAAGGTTGTAAATTTCAAGGTTGCGTTGATGGAAGCATACCCAAGCCGCCGTGAACCTTACCTAATTCTGAAGCAATCAATCCAGACTTCACCAAGTATGAAAAATAAGATCATATTCGCATATGATAGTTATTATCCTCACTGATGAAGCGTGTTATGAGTCATGTTGTTGGTTTGTCAACATCACAAAAAATTTGGAAGGCTCTTGAGACAAGAGTTGCACCACATTCAATGGATCATAAAATGCACCTTCATAGGGAACTGCATAGTTTTATCAAAAGTAACAAAATCATGCAGGATTATTTTTCAAAAGCTAAAACTCTTTTTGGTGCACTTGCAACATTAGGTGATCACATCTCTAAAGATGCTATGCAACAGGCGATTCTGAACGGATTAAATCAATTATATGATTCCATTATAGCATTCATAAATAATGCAGAAGAGATGAACATGGATAACTTTCTCCACATCTCATAACCTTTGATATGTGATTAGAGCAATAATTGGCATTCACTACACCATTTTGGACGATTAGAAACAGATTTTACATGTTACAAAACAGGGTTGTAACAGTCAGGTTCTGTTTCAAAACGTGGCGTGACAAATTTTGTAACGGGCCTGTAGCTGTTACGAATTCTGGGTTGTAATAGACGACGGCTGTTACTACGTGGAATTTCATAACAGTTTGACCCTGTTACAAATTTTTTGTAACAGTGACGTCGTAACATAGCTCAGCCGTTACTATGTGTCATTTTGAAACAACTTAGAGCTGTTACTACAGGATAGGTTGAAACAACTTAAATCCGTTACAAATTTTTTAGTAACATCAAAAAAAAAAAAACTGCCAGTCAAATATTCCCTCTTTGACATGGTCAATATTGATCATGGTCAGTACACATTCATCCGGAAATACGACGGAATTCAAAATAACCTGCAAATCTTTCATTCCATCCATCCCATAAATTCAATCACACATTCAACAATAACTTCCTTTATTAACAATAAGTTTTGTTCTTTCTACATTCGAATTGGTTCGGAACTTAAAATACAATCCCTAAGTTTTATTCTATTGCATAATTCCTAAGTTTTATTCCTAGGGTATATGAGATAAGAATAAACCAACAGAAACATGACTCACATAATCAATATTTGCCTTCACATTTGAAGCAGAATTAGTGAAGCTGATGGAATCCAATGCCGCGGCATCAATGCAGTAACTTCAATGCCCATTGCTCTTGCACGAGACATCTCTTCTAAGAATGAAGCAGTATCAAACCATCATCACATTCCATCCATCCCACAAATCCTTCATCAAACCTTCAAGTCACGACGAGAAGTACAAATAATTAAGGAAACATGTTCAGAAACAACATGCCATGTCAATTAATTGATTGTTTTGAGTAAGTAATTCAAAATAAAAAAAATGTTTCTACTAAGACCAGCAAAAACCCTAATCCTAAGACCAGAGTCTAACTGTTGTTCCCTGATGTTCAGTATCATGAAAATTGCAAAGTTCAAACTTGCAGGAACATATATTGAATACGCCATACAATAAAATGTATTGATTACCTAAAAAAAATTATAACTAACATTCTCTTGTCCACGTCCATACAACCTGACATTAGTTTTCTAAGGATTTCCTTGAAAATGTATAAAACTGCACTCAACAGGGAAATGGCACAATACATGTATGATGTCGCATAAGAATGTCATAAATTATTGGGATAACAGTTACACGACAAGATGAATCTTGTTGCTAAGAAAATTAAGCTACCTCTGAGGCAAGGGGTGCTCTTGAAATGTGTAAGAACGATGTTAACATGTCAGTCAAGCTCATAGCACCACGAAGACCACCCCAAAGTAAGGCAAGCTTCCCAACCAGTTTTAACATTGCTACCAACCTATACATAGAAATGAAGTGATTTTAGGTATATACAAAATGAGAAAAAAAAAGAGAGTAGGAGTTGTTGAAAATACAAGTATCCTGACCTATCCCGATCCACATATTACATGGTTCACATTGATACAACAACAACACAATGGTCTTAAGGATATCAATAAAGTACCTTAGTTGCACCTTCTACCTCTCCAATTACACTGCAGTTCCCATTAGCGTAATACCTCGCAAGTACAAACTCAAGGTCAAAATCCATAATTTAAACTAAATAATAATAAAAGTATAACCAATTGAATTGCTTACCAGGGATTGACATTTCCCCGGCTGGCTACTACTGCTTCAACTGACTTTTTATGAAGTCACCTGCATTCACATATAACATAACAAAAAGCACCAATGTACGTACACAAATAAATGATGAATTGAAAATGAAAATCTATTCAAAATCCGTCTTGTGTTTACATTACACAAAAAAAAAGCTACATTAAACCAAAAAAGGATGATTCGCGTAATGCACAACTGCACAAAAAGAACAAAAAAGACCACATAAGTTAGGACAGCTGTTACGCGAAGCAAGATGGCTGAGATATCCATAAACTTTAAGCCATATCTTTGGATGATCCATCGCTAGATTTGATGGACCTCTTTGGATGAAGCACGACCCCTCCAATTCCAACTTCTCTGAAGGTACACGCATACTTGTTAGCCTTCACAGTTACTTCATCTGGCATGAGAATATCATCGAGACACACCTTGGAAATATTTTCAGGTACAACTTCTCTGTGAAACTACGTCCTAAAGCACCAGTACAAAGCTTACCAACTGAAACTACTTCATCACCTATGTTCAACAATGAACATTTTGGCATTTCACGAACTGCTGATGAAGCTGGTGATACCATATTGCCAACATGTGAACTTGTCGCACCATGTGAACTTGTTTGAGGTGAACTAGTTTTCCCTTGATGACAGTTGACGGCTAATTCTCTTGAGGTGCTGGCCATGTTTGAGGAAAATGATGGTGGAATTGAAGATTGCATATCCTTTACTATGTTGCACAATGACCCAAAGCCTTCGATTAGAACCCCCACCTTGCCGCCTAACTCTTCCACCATCTGATGAACACCACCCTCCTTCGCTTTCAGTTCATATACCTTGGCACATGCAGGAGCAGAAAACATGATTTGCGTACGAGATATATGACCAACAGAATGAACCCTTCCTCTAGAATTTTTCCCAAAAGCTGCAGATATCGTACAAGGATCTTCAACTGGAAGACCCACAGCTTGTTTTTCCTTGATTTCTTCTTGGGTCTTCTTAAGCCAATCCTATAGTATTGAGCATAACATTTTAGTAAATTATAACTATATTAAGTAAGAGGTAATCTAACAAGTAATCTAGCAAATTTGGTTGATTCTGATTCTTCTATTTTGTGGTTTCCACTTTTTTGAAGTTCAAATTTAGGTAATGGAGTAATAAAGTAATCAAGACCCTTAATCATTCTTCAACCAATGAAGCTTAGTACATAGTTTTAGAAGACAGATTTAATAACCGAAAAGATGGTATGACTCACAGCGTATGGCTTGGCGATAGGTAAAATAGACCCACCCTCTTGTTTATGAGCTTTAAATCACACATCTTTAGTAGTGATTTCAACGCCAAGATTCGCGGCCTCCTAAATTTACAAATACAAAGAGGATCAGTCATTGTGCATACATAAGAGTTTTGAAGTAACCTGCATTGTTGAAATTATACATACCAGTTCAGCTTTCACTAAACAATGAGGTTTGCGACCGAACAGTGAGCGTAGTCGTACTTCTCTCTTTTCCTCTTGTTGTCAATTCTACTTTTCGCTGCCTTTTCCTCACTTTCCCTTTTACAAAATACCTTCCAGTCCTCTAACTTTACGGTTAGTGGCAGATTTTCAATCCTATCTTCTAGAGTAGTACGCTTATCATAGTAGTGTTTGCGTAACTCAGTCTTGAATCTCCTCCATGGACCAACCGCTAAATTCAGAACAGTTTCCTTGGATGTCTCAGGTAGACTATATTCTTCCTGGAAAGCCACAACCAATTAATGGCTTACTGATTTCAGAACACACCTAAAAGAAGTAACTAAGGAGTGAACAAATATATCATGGGACAAGAGTTTTGTACCTTGAGGGTATTCCATACATCATCCTGTGTTAGAGCATAGCTCGGTTGAACCCACCAAAGTCTAGGAATGTTGAGACATATGAGTATTACTCGAAGACCTGAAGAACGTGAAGAAGTAACGAACTACAACGACGACATCATCCTTCCTCTTTAGGTTAGTAATATTGACTTGAATTGTTTCATTCCTAACGTATCTTTCAAGTCGTGCTATATTGAAAACATAAATGCGAAGTTGTGTATAGGATATATTACTCTAGTAGTGAGACATGATCATATGATCATATTGATAGAGCATAGCTCGGTTGAACCCACCAAGCGTTGGTATGTCAAGTTTGGTTGTCATATTTTAGTGAACCAAAACTCATTTAAAGAGTCGCTTGATTATGTACTAGAGTCAACTTCGTATAGGTTAGCTTGAAAGTATTAGGATATGAGACATTACAAGTATTGCGAAGGCTTGAAGAAGTGAAGAAGTAAGGAGCTACAACGACAACATCATCCTTCCACTTGAGGTTAGTGATATTTGACTTGAACTGTTTCATTCCCTAACGTATCTTCCAAGTCGTACGTATTGAAAACATAACTGCGAAGCATGAATGATTACACTCTAGTTAGACGTAGTATTAAGGAATACAATACGAAGTATAACGTTTATCTTTTGAACTTCGTATATAAGACATCGACATAATCGTTTAAATGTTATTGTGATAATGTATGGGTATGAGGTGAAGATTTCATCCTAGGAAATAATGTTTTACATTAGTTTAAAAGAAGTAAATTCATGAACTTGTTTCGTGAATCGGAAGGGAAATCACTAGGCTTATTGGTATTGTTATTCATTGCATATCTTTTGAACTACCAATATGTGTGATTAGTATAACCGCTCATGACTTGTTTATGTTCTTGGTAAAACTATTCAGAAGGCCTGACTTTTGTATTGGTATGACTTTTATTAGTGAAACCGATCTTAAGTAATCACTTGAGATGGTATGATCGATTTAGTGTTATTGGTATGACCAACTCTAGGCAAAGGGGAACCGATCCTATGAAGAGGTACTGCAACCGATCACAAGAGGGGAATCGATCCAAGAGGTGCAACACGTTTTTAGTAGATGGGGGAACCGATCCTATGAACATGTGCAACAAGTTTTTAGTGAAAGGGGAACCGATCCTATGGACATGTGCATCAAATACAAGTAGTTACCATAAGTATGTGGGGAACCGATCCTAGTATCTAGTCAACCGAATTTTTGGAAAGCTAGTGTGACTATGCACAACACTCACATGGAGGTAGAACCGAAACTTTTTTTGGTAGAACCGTGAAACCCATGATTTGTGATTGAGTGTTCTTAATCAATCACATAGTTCTTGAAAGTCAAATGAACCAATTCTAAACTCGTTTGGAAGTGTGGCAAATCGGTTTCAAGATTGTAAGTATGAAAGAGGACTTACAAAGTAAAGATGTCGACATACTTTGAACATGTGCGGTAACGCTTATCTTTTATTGTTTAAAGATATTCCTTAATAGCTAAAGGAAAATCCCGGATCGAAAAATAAGTTGAGAATCTTTTAATTAAGGTTTTTAATTTTATTTTTGGAAAATGAAAATTGGTAATGTGCATTTACTAATTGGAGATTTTTTAAGAGATTTTCGGTCAATGTTTGGACAAAGCATTCCCAGGAATTATGGAAACCGAATCTGGAATATATTGCATATCTTGAGAATATTTTCGGTTTTGGAAATTCCTTGGTGTCCAAACTTCCTTGCCTATAAATACCAAAGTTTGCATTTCTAGCAAACCAATCCTCAAAGCCAGCAAAAATACCTAGTTGTGTTGTTACTGGTGGAGCCGCCTATTCGGAGAGGAAAGTAACCTAATTTGGCGAAATCTCTTACGACCGCTCAATTTAAAGACGTCTTTGGGATCGAGAAGCTCTATTAGTACCGTTGGTGGGAAACTAGATAATTGCGGTTTATTATTAGTTTTAAATTGATTTGATTGACTAATGGTTGTTGAAATTTGATTGCACCTAGTTTGTTTATGCTTGAGAATCTTCTCTTCTGATATAAGATTCACTCAAACTAGATCAAAGTTTCGACGGGGATCTTTAGACTGTTTGTAGATCTAAAGACGTCTTGTGATAATCCATTGTTAACAGACTCTGTTATGTGCGTGATTGATCACAAGAGATTCAAGTTGATTGTGTGCAGGTGTTTATTGAAGATCTAAGAAGATTTGAAGACAAAGAAGACTTTGAAGATTTCTGATTTGGGTTCATAATCTTTGGTGTGCACAATACTTGTTTCGGTTAAAGAGGATCCAACTATAATTAGTTTATCCTTGTGGTAGATTAGATTGATTAGTTGAGTAGATCGGCATCAATACGTTTCTTTGTGATTAAAAGTATTGATTGCAAAATCTAGACGATTACTTCGGTAATTGTTAGTAGATAGATCTAAGGACCTGACAAAGGAGTTTATTGAGATAAACGGAAGATCCTTTTGTCGAACTCACATCACTTGGTTGAAAAGAGTTGCTACCAAACAGATTTGTTGTTCCTTTACTGTTTGGAATACGAACCAAAGGAATTGTTCTAAGTATGTGACTTATTTATAATTAAGTTGGAGGTGTGGGAATACAGACGGAACTAGGTGAACTATTGGTTTAGTTGCTTGGTCTCAACTATACGAAGTTGGTTTGATTTTGTATAGCGGCTTAATCCTGAGAGTATTCAATTCTGGACAAGGTCCCGGGGTTTTTCTGCATTTGCAGTTTCCTCGTTAACAAATCTTGATGTGTCTTTTACTTTTATATTTCCGCAATTATAATTGTTTTTATTATAATTAGAAGTAAAATACACAAACGTTAATTCCTATTTGCTTGATAGTAATCCTATTGTGTTTGGTTATGTCCGAACCTCTTATCAAGTAAACATACTTCGTTGTTGTATTGTCTCGATCTCGTATCCATAGACGATCACACGAAGTGTGAACCGGTTAGTTGTATTGTCTCGACTCAGTCCATAGACAATCACTTTCGGAGAAAGGACTTATAGGTGAAAAAGTTTTAGATTGAGGTATATTTGGGTACCCTCGTCTTTTCAATTGGTATCAGAGCAGGCAAACACGAAAAGATCTAACAATCTGTGTTTGGTACGATCCAATCTATAAGAAATTGAATCTAATAGTCGATTCAGTTAACGTAACGACAGGATTTGACTACTTCAAAAATTCGTGGTGGAAAACGCGAATGAAGTTTGTAATGCTCTTGTTCCTAAATGTTTTAGGGATTGGAATTATGTTCATGTATGTCTTGGAAGACTTACATAATCAGTGGGATATCATAGAATTTTATATCATTGTCTTGGATACTAACATGTTTAGTTGTAATGATACAGTACTCTATGAGACAGGTTGTACCTCGAAAATGCATAAGATTCCTCTCAGAATTTTTTATTATATGAACCATGACTATTGGAAACTCAATCTGTGAATTGGAGAATAGTAACAATGAAATCATTACAGATCAAGGTAAAATTGCAGAAGTGCTTATAAATTTTTTTGAAGAAAAATTCAAATTCAAGGAAGTGAATATTTCAGAAGCATTGCTTGAAGTAATTCCAAAATTAATAACAACTGATGATCAAGCTATGTTGGATACTGTCCCATCTATGGAAGAAATTAAACAAATTGTAAATGGATCCAGATAGCTCTCCAGGTCCTGATGGCTTTTTCAGGTAGCTTTTACAAGGCATGTTGGATGATAATTCAGAATGATGTGGTCAATGCAGTCCAATTTTGCTGGAAAAGAAGATTTATTCCAAAAGGTTTAAACTCTAATTTCCTTGTGCTGCTTCTAAAAGTTGAAGGTGCAAGATCTCCTCAGCAATATAGGCCAATTGGTCTAAGCAATGTCAGCTTCAAAATCTTTACTAAAATCATTGCATCAAGAATGTCAAGTCTCATGCATAAGCTAATTTCACCTTAGCAAGATGCATACATCAAAGGAAGAAACATACAAGATCAAATTATTTTAGCTTCTGAAATGGTCAATGAAATGAAAAAGAAAAGAAGAAATGGCAATATTGGTCTCAAACTGGATATGTCTCAAGCTTATGATTCTGTGAGCTGGAAGTTTCTTTTTCAAGTTCTAAAGAAATATGGATTCTCAGATGCATGGTGTGAATGGCTAGGCATTCTTTTTGAGTCTGTAAGAATTTCAGTTATGATAAATGGAGGGCCAAATGGTTTCTTTTCAGTGGGCAGAGGGTTAAGGCAAGGAAACCCTCTATCTCCATTACTCTTTGTTTTGATGGAGGATGTTCTGAGTAGAAATATTACAAAGTTGGTAATGGAGGGAAAGATTAGTTCTATGGTAATAAGGATTGGAATTCATCCTTCTCATATGTTTTTTGTAGATGATGTATTTATCTTCTGCAATGGAGCAAAAAAGAATATTCAAAATCTGATGAATCTTTTGGAAGTATATCAAGACAGTTCAGGTCAAGTGATAAACAAAAGCAAGAGTAAACTGTTTGTGGATGGGAACAACAACAGCAAGAATGATGCAAATTAAAGAATTGATG
>JAJJWW010008316.1:0-53034 GCA_023531295.1 Papaver armeniacum | reverse complement strand
CTTAATCTTTGTTTAGAACTTCTTTCT
The DNA here is from genome assembly GCA_023531295.1 of Papaver armeniacum. Taxonomy (NCBI): domain Eukaryota; kingdom Viridiplantae; phylum Streptophyta; class Magnoliopsida; order Ranunculales; family Papaveraceae; genus Papaver; species Papaver armeniacum. Next base: position 53,007 of record JAJJWW010008316.1, on the reverse strand, counting down.
TAATGTTTAAATAGATGTATGATCGCGGTCGTAAGCGTCAAAAATAATTACACTTTCTTACTACTCAAAATATAAATATAGCAAGGGCAAGAAAGGATCGATCCCACAGAGAGGTCTAGGTTGTCAAATTGTTATGGTTCCTATATAAAACACCGTAAGAATTTGTGTAAATAAAAATAAACAAAAAGCAAATAAAGTACGCAAATCAAGGATAAGAAATATTGGTTAAGGATTTCGTTTTCATTCACTAACATGCTTTTCACAATAACTAAAATTGATATTTAATCTCAACTTTTATCAAAGACCCTAGAATACCTTGATCGCAAGTATATCCCGCAAATCTCCTCATGTCATCAACAAACACATTAAAAGATGCGAATATGAATTCTATCTAAAGGAACAACCTAACGTGTAAAAGCACTAATCAAGTTTAATTCCTAGATGCATTAAGTTCTATGAAATCAGGCCAATCAAAGCAATCGAACGTGGAAAGCGCACTAATCGAATTTAACAAAGGTTACGACTCATATGATCATAAGAATATATCACTACAAACTATAATCATATTATGCTACTTATATTCAAGGAATATCACTTTTACGTATAACAACCCTAAACTAGCAATAGATGTGATTAGAAGTTCTACCAATTTGCAACTTGACAAAACAATCAATCAATCATAAAACAATATTTTCGTAGAATTGCAAACGATAAATATGAGACAAAACTAATATATTGAATCAAAAAATCATATTATGTGAAATCCAACTATTCCATAACCAATAATAAACTTAGGTACTCATATTCAAGGAGTTCATCACAAGAAGAAAGAGAGAAGACTTCATGGTGAAAAACCCTAGAACAAAGTAGAAGTGAGATAATAATCATAAAACGTGGTGTCCAAAACATTGTAAGTCTTCCTTTTGTAGTCTTTTTCTCCTTCCAAAACTAGGTTTTGTCTTCAAAGTCCATTAGTTGGAAATTCACCCTACCACCATGGAGAGAAACCCGTAGAAATTCATCTCAAAAACGCTCGGAAAACTGGATTTGGCCGGAATCCATAGGAATAGTTCTTGGAAAACTATTTCAGGACCTGCAAAGTCAAACCTGGCCACCTGGGTCAACGGGTCAACTCGGGGGTCAACTCCTGGGCAAGGTCAGAGTCAAACCGGGTCGTGGGTGAGTCGGGATGAGTCGGTGCGAGTCCACGACCGAGCTCGGATGTGCTCGGGTGTCTAACATTGACTTGTCTTGGCTTTCGAGCATTTGCCGAGGTTGGAAACTCTAGCGATAACAATCATTGTGCTTCACTGCACTTCGCGCTACCCATCATGGCCACAGGCGCCAATTGCATCACTATTTCACTTTTCTCCTAACAACATTTCTGACAACCTCTTCATTACAAAATCTTCACCCCAATTGCATTGCAGCCCATCTCAACTCACCGCATAAAACACCAATGCCCATATATACTCGTTTCACACACGCATCCTTCAACCGCAACCCGCCAATGCATAACAGCACCAAAAGCCACACAACCTCAACTCCATCATAACTGCAATCTCACTTCCATAGCATCTCCTTTTGAGCCATCTCTCGCAATGCGCTTCAAAGCCATGGCAACACCAATCTAATTTCAAGAACAGCCTTCATTATCCTTGGACTCGACCACCTCAGTAGTTGCAAATAAACCCAATCTCACTGGCAAAACTCTCAACTCTTCGCTTCAAGACCCTTAACTACCTCAAGGACAAAACCACCACGCCTTCAATTGGATTCTTGCCTATCCCCATATAATCATAAGCTAACCCCTGGCTTGATCCCCACCATCACTCACATGCCGCCAAGTAGCTTCAAATCATTACTCATTCTTTGTTTCAAACACCCATCTTCAATATTCTCTCGAACCCATGAGCATCAAGACAATTCCATCCTTGTCTCAAAATCGGCATCAAAGAACAAACCCATGAATAGTTCATTCTCACCATGACCAAAGGCTCAATTCATATCATTGTTCTGCTTGTATGCGCAAAGACCACCCTGCCATCAGCCCGATTCAAGCTCCATTGCCTAACAACCTGCGACTCCACCTTGTCACAAGCCATTGTTACCAGCCCTCGTAGCCTCCTCAGCCGCACTACCTCCAATAAAGATCAGTTCACTCGCACCAAAGACTACCAACAGAAGCCACTCTCTTTCCGGCTAAGTCTCAAGCTCGGCTCCAACTCCTGCCGCCATTTCCTCATTGTCACCAAGACACCCATTAACACGTACCTAAGCCAACACCTCGCTATCACTTGGCAGCGTGCCTCCGCAATCTCCATTTCTTCATTGCTCCAGATACACCATATCGGGAAGACCATGTAACCTCCGATCTATTCCACCCGAACCGGTGGCTTCCATTCAATACCGCCAAATTCCATATTGTGACTACCACCGATCGACTGTTCATTCCTCTCCATTTGGTTCAACCAAGACTACCTAAACATACATCTACTTCAGCTTGGCTCAATTAGCTCAAGCCATAACATTCATATCTTTGTAACTTCACATGAGAGATAGACCATCATTCCTATTTTTCACCATTGATGCTTCAATTGATAACAACCAAACTCAAATTCTAACTCATCACAAAATCGTACCAACAATTGCTCCTTGCGCCCGTTCTTCAAACCCTAACTTTCTTGTTCTTCTCTTAACCGAAATCTCAAATCTCAGAACCCTTATATCCACCAGCACCATTCAACAGCAAAAGTTCTTCCTTTTCAGATCCACCACAAGCCATGCCTGGATTCAAAACCCTAGTCTTCATCTCAAATTCCCTGACACCAGGTGAACCTAAGTTTCAACCGCCAGCAGCAAAGATCAAATAATGTGAAGTTACTCCTCACCAATTTCTCCAACAATTCCTCAATCGAACGCCATATCCACTGATTTATTTCTCAATATCAGGTTCAGGTGAAAGAATGAATGAAGGATGGTCTCTCGATTTCAGGGTATAGAAATAGGGTCAGTTGTTCAACACCTGGTCACCTTGATAAGGGATAACCATTTGGCCTCCCTTAACCTCACCGATCGGATCGTATTTAGCACTCCTCCAAATGAGTTGCCCCTTAACAGAATGACTACCCTTAACGTACAAAGGGGGTGACAATAGCACTTCTCATGAAATGACCATTTAGCCCTTAGTCCTCCAAGTTCTTGTTTTGCTCATAACTTCTTCATACGAACTCCGAATGACTCCGTTCTTTCGCCATCGCCTTCGTCTTCGTCCTCTACACAATGAAAAAGTAGAAATCTTGTATTTGAACGAGTTCCAATTGGTCTTTTGCTCCAAATGACTCCATTGCACCTAATAAACTCAAAAGCACACATAAGATACATAATTTACAAGAAAAATAGCAAAGAAAGCATAAACTCTACATAAGTAAATACCTGTATTCTACACCTATCAAATTCCCCACACACTTAGACTTTGCTAGTCCTCGAGCAAATCAAACAAAACTAAAATACAACAACTCCGTTGGACGTCGAGGCTACGGTTAATTTTAGCATAAATAACAAGCCTTTAAACCCCTAGGTGTCCCTAGTGGACGAGTTATAGTCTCGTGAGGGTTTACTAGAGATATACCCACAAAAATCCTATATTTCAAACTCCGTCTATTCGTGACAAATCAATGAAATCGAATCCAAAATGACCAGAGGAGGTACCTTGCAAATTCAATTCATATATTAGTAAATAAACTCTAATTAGATAATGAACAAGCCACAATACTTTGAAACTAACAAACCACAATCACAATGAAAAGATAAAGAAGATGGATATAGACAGATGTTGCTTAATATTCACAAGTGTTCGATGTTTCCCATATCCATGTCTCAAGGTTACCGTTAAGATGAACCTAATCCTATTGGATTGAGCTGCACTTGGTGTGAATCCCATCAACCACCGGCATATACAAGGGAACCAAGTGACTTTATTCAACCAATATAAAACTTTCTTTTCTTTTTCTTTTCTTATAAGATCGGATCAAACTAATCCAATTTCTCTTTTTTTTTTTTTTTTAGACGGATGATTAGATCTTTTGGATCCAGCGCATGCTTCTTGTCGCAAGTACATGATAAGCTTGCCTTGATCCTTGCATTCCACGCTTGTTTAGGCGACGAGACAGGGACTACGTTTCACACATACCTGCTATTCCCAAGTGTCTTTTTATTCCGTTTTGGTCTAATTGATCGGTCCTTTTTTTCTTTCTTTTTTTTTCAATTTTTTTTTTTTTTTTTTTGAAACTCAACCACTCTATTTCATCCTAGCAAGAATAACACGTCGTCGATTTTTAATGACCCACCAAAGCACTTAGAGAACAATAGATAAATATGGAAAATAAAAATAGAATGTGATATGGTGAAATTCGAGATATGGTAACAACTATCATGTTAATTTGTGATTTGAGCTATATTCTTCCCTTTTAGTTAATTGGTTCCTCAACTCCTGCATTCAAAATGGTTCCATCCACTAATGGTGTCATCCTAAAGGCACAAGTTTCTAGATCTCGGAGTTCAAAAAGCACTATTTTTTTTTCTTTTTTCTATTTTTCTCATTTTTCTTTTTTATTTTTTTAAAATAAATAAATAAATAAACTATACAAACATATAAATGCTCCCCACACTTAAACTTCACATTGTCCTCAATGTGTGTAAAACCGAAAGTTCTGAATTTCGACGTAACAGCAGATAAAACGCAAAAAGCTGTGCAAATTGGTAAGGAATTTGGAAAAACTCCATTTCACAAAAGTTGTTCACCTACGTGTTTTCTACACAGGTGTCAAAATTTCATAGTGTTTTGATAAACGGTCTGACAGTTATGGTCTCTGGACTGAACTACGCGCAGTCTGAAATTTTCTGACGAAAAGGTATTCGTCATAATTCTCTTCTAAGATAGATTACGACTCAATGAAATTAAACATAGGGATGCAAATATGATATGAAAACAGTAAAATAAATAAACGAAACAAAAATAAAATGCAAAAGGATAAGAGATACAAAACCGGTGGGTTTGCCTCCCACTTTAGCGCTTGTTTTAAAGTCGACGGCCCGACTATATCCTTTCGCAAGATTCATTCCCCATATACCAATAACCTGAAAAGTTGAGGATCCTTCCATAGAACCTGTTTTGCAAACACTAGCTTCACACAAATAATAGTAACATAAAGCAAAAGTGAAGCTATGGAACCGATAAAAGCTTCCCCCACACTTATTCTTGTCCACACATGGAAGTGTATAAAGAATATAAGTCGGCACGCCACACGGCTTGTTCCCATAACCGCATAGTATGAGAATCAAGTTTCTCTAATGGCGAAAACGAGAAACAAAGTCATTCAACAATATTCTCAAGCACATACATTCAAACCAATAAGAGGTAAAGGAGAAGAAACAATAGGCAAAGGGTTAGATAAACCTTTCACAATTTCTTGTATTACTAATCCTCTTCATCCTTGAAAAACTCAAGTGAATTATTCACCTCTTTTTATATCATGGTCCTCTATTAAACCTTGCAACCATTCTTCATTCTTTCTGCCATAACCAAAGTCTCGACATAAACATCATCATTACAATCATTTGCAAGCTCAATTGGGTCTTCCACAATATTGGTTAAACCGGATCATTCTCAACATACTCCTCCTTTTTGTTGAAGGTACATACTCTTTTGCGGATCCAAATTTTATTATAAACTTTTTTAGAACACTCGAAAATGCATCATCCTCAAGCTCCACCCTTTGAATAGGCTCTTGATCATTATTAAGATCAATGCTCGAGTAATCTACACAATGAACGAGTTCCAATTGGTCTTTTTGCTCCAAATGACTCCATTGCACCTAATAAACTCAAAAGCACACATAAGATACATAATTTACAAGAAAAATAGCAAAGAAAGCATAAACTCTACATAGTAAATACGGTGTATTCTACACCTATCAATGTATTTGATCGTTAGTGCCTCAGTTTGTCGCTAATCTCTTGGATTAGTCACCATGCTAGTTTAGGGGTGCTATGTACTATGGTATCGTAGCTCACTATTAGATCTTATATGGGAGACAATAGATAATAGCTGTGTCGCTTAGTGAACTTAATTAGTTTAGAACTGTTGGGTTAGAGATAAATCTAATTCACTAAAAACAATCGAATTAAAATATTTTTGAATTGATTGATTGTTTTGTTCAAGATGATGATTGCTTGCTTCCTTGTTTGGTGTGCGATATTTAAGAAGTAAAAAATTGTAGGTTAAAACCAAGCACGTTATAGTTAGAAATTTTTAATAGAGGATTAAGTCTCGCTATTTAACACTTAAATAATCTAGCACCGGAGAATAATGAGGTTTGTAATTCGTGTGTTTGTGTTATCTTTGTTCGAGGAAACCATTGTCAAAGGCCATGAATCTAGACAAGAACTTACATTCATGGATTTCCATTCATATTAGGAAGACTTGCTTCTATTAGTGAACCAATAGATCCCAATTTTTGTTTAGAAACCGATAGAGTACTTTTCTCCTAATTCGAACTATTAATCTATTAAAGTAGAAACGAAGTTAAATTGTAAAGGTAATTAAGATAATAGTTTGACCATCAGTGTTAATAGTAATAAATGACAATCAGATCCCTAATAATCATAACCAAAGTAATATTAACACTTATCAAATTGTATTGTAGCTAACTTTATTTAATTAAAATCTTTTAGTAAATATATAAACGATAAAAGTAATAATTAGGACAAGTAACTACGAAAATTATTAGTAATTATCTACTAGTTGATTTTCTAAATCAAGAAATCGATAGATAATATAAGACTTATTAGGATACGACTTAAGAACGTATGAATATATTGCACAAAAAATAAAAAGACTAAATTTCTAGTAATCGTCCACCCAAATTATGGTTAGTCTAATAACTGGTTTAAAGAAAATATTTTTTGGGTAAACTAATAACCGATTAAATATTGATGGGGAAGAAATAATTTATGTGAACATATTTATGATGGTGATAAAATATTTATATGTATAAAATTACAAACTACTACAATAGCACTAGTATAAAAAATAAAAAACAAATAAATAACTAAATAAAATAAACGTATTCCATTGATTAGTAGTAGTTTGAATCTGCTGCCTTGTATGATAATTAGTTAGTCCATAGAATTGTACTTTATACTAGTATTATTAGACTTCAAATATTATTTGACTAGGATATAGTTTCACTTTAATATTAATTCAATTTTATTGAAACAACTTAGTTATTAAAAGAAGATACACATGAAGAATTAGTAATAATATTTGGACGCTTCATGAAAATAGATTTGAAAGAAAATAAATTCGCATATTAATAGGATACTTTACATTAACAGAAAAATTTAAAGACTATGATAACACATTACAAATTTTAGGTAGACTTAAATTGAAATAATATTAAGTTGCCAACGCTAATATTTAACAAGATATATAATTGTGTTGGACTCGAAAAGCATGAATAAATAAAATTAATTATATCAATCTTACATTGGATGTAGTGTCATATTTAGGAAATTAAGACTTAGTGTACCAACGAGACTATAAACAAACTAATAACGATAATAATAAAGATATGGAAAAAATAGAAACACGTATAGTAATATTTTAATAATTATGTTAATATCGTATTTAAAATAGATAATATTCGGATAATTTATATATTGTATAACAATAAGGTTAAAATATCATATAGATTTATGTAAAATCAAATTTAGATTAGCTATATGAATAAATATATAACAAAGTTGGAACTACATCAAATTAATAAATTACCAAATATTAAACCATAAATTTTGGCACAAAGAGCTTAGATATATTTATCTCGTTAGAATCAAATTCACCATAGTGAGCTTAGAGACGATCATATTATGAAATAGAGATTAGTCTTTGAACTTAGAGCTACAAAGTATAGATTCTAGTTGTAGAAAACCATATAGTTTGTGTTTCATTTCTTATTCTCTGAACTCATCTAAAATGAGTTTTTTTTCTACACGCGTTTGTAAGTATGAGTAGTACTTGCACTTAGATGAGAGATAGTATTTCTCTTTAAGGTGGGGAGTTTTTTAAAATCCATATGATTACGTCGATTTTAGAGATAAAATGTATAAGGTGAGAATGTAACGGAGCCTCAAGCTCACAACTCTACTGGGCAGTCAAGAGATAATTTAGCCGCTAATGAATCGATCAATTAGAGACAAACGTTAATTAATAGAAATTAATCCCCAACTCTTTCGATCTATATACGAAATTAGTACCATCGAATAGATCACGAATAGTTACGCGAAATAGACTACTCAACGTGTCATTCGGACGCTCGGACGAAGAAGATATCATCGGATAAGTAATTTAAGGGGTAAAATAGTAATTAGGTCGTAGACCGCTTGGCTGCCCGCATCAATCTCCTGGGTGCCTTGATCATTTTTGGTCGGCCCTTATCCCTTGATCTAGAGGATAAACTCTCATTCTCTTTTCTTCTTCTTCATTCTTTATTTCTTCTTTATTCTTCCTCGTTTCTTCTTCGTTTCTCTTCTCAAGCGATCTCGATTGAGCGGGAATTGAGTTTGTTTTGGTATGTGGATCCAGTAATAAGCTTAGTAACATGATGAATCCGGAGCGAGTATGTGTTGATGCTGAGATTATTGGAGCTTCATAAGAAGATGATAGAGTTCTTTCTTGGAAATCAAGGTTAGGGTTCTTGTGATAGAGAAATTAAGAGTAGTTGTTGATTGATGATAACCCTGGTGTTTGTGGTGGTGTTGTTAAACTCAAGGGTTGATTCAAATCCGAAAAGATGAAGAAAAGGTAAATAAGATTTTTAATTAGGGTTTGTGTTTTAATTGTTTCTCTTTATGAAATTGTTTGATGTGATCGATTATAGAGTGGGTTTGTCCTTAGTTAAAGTTTAGATGGATGTATTAGGTTTAATTGCGTTTTATAGAAAGTTAAATTGGAAATTAGGGTTCATACTAAATTAGATTAGTTTATATGGTTTTGCCTCTATGGTGAAGAAAAACGGAATTGTTGTGTTTGTGTTGGTAGTAAGGAAATGAACTAAGAGAAGGATTGCATTAGTAGTTGAAGACTTGGATATTGAAGTTGTTTGTCTGATTGTGTTGAACTGAGATGCAGCTATAGATAAAGTGGGTGTATGGATTGTTAAAATTGCATATGAAGATGTAACTTCAAATGGGGATGTTGGAAAAGCTGAACGTAGTTTGATGAATGAAGATTCTGCTCTCACGATTGTGGGAGTTACTGGGAACTAGTAATGATGTGAGTTATTGGGAGAAGTATTGCATGGAAATGGTGGTTATTGTGTAGAGATGAATCAAGTTGGAGTTACAATAGTTAGTGAGATTTGAATTGATGTGGTGAATTCGAATTAAGGAAGGGGAAGTTTGAGAATTATCTTAGGTTTGAATTATGAGGCTGATGATGATATCGGAATCAAATGGGTTTATTTGTGGATGTGGAGTTATTAATCAACGGTAGTGAACCGTAGGCGAGATGATTACTGTTTTTGTGAAGCTTTGAATGAAATTGGCGGTGAGTGATTGGGCTAGTGAGACGATAGTTACAACTATGGAGATAGTGTTGTTGAATTAGTAAAGATGAAGAGTGGTTTGAAGTTATGGTGCTGTATGGATTGAACTATGATTTGCAGTGTTGTTAATTAGTTAGATGAATGGGTTAGAATTGTGTATGAGGGTCTGGTGGTGGTGTAATGTAATGGTTGTGGTTGTGGTCGTTGGTGAAACTCAAAAACCAAGTCTGTTGGAAGTGAACTGTAAACAAGTTGAGGTTGAACTTATAAAGTTTAGATATATGAAATAGTTAGATGAATTGAAACTACAAGATTGTAATGGTGGTCGAAGTTACAAGATTATGTATTGAAATTAGAATTAGAAATGGTGAATTTGTTGTTTGAATCAAGTAAGGAAGAGATGTAGGATTGGTCTCATGTTGTGTGTGTGTGTTTGTAATGCATTTGTTTGTGGCATGAGCTAATGGCTCGGCCTTGTGTTCTTCTCGGCCCGATAGTTTAGGTATGACTACTTTGGAGTCGGTTTATTTTTGAATCAGTCTCTGACCGAGTTGACCATGTAAATCCAGACTTGACCCATTTGACTCGGTAACTTTTCGTTGACTGACCTTGGATCGGTTGACTTACCTTGACCAGTGACTTTGGACTTGACTTATACATTGACTTAGTCGACCCTTGGACCGTTAAAAGACCGTTAGTTGACTCTCTGGATCCGGACCTTGTGTAATGGGAGTGGACTAGTGGGTCGTCATAGGATTAAACCCATGGGCTTGGGCTTAGGTCCGTAAACCTTATTTTTTATCTTTGGACCACTTATAGTCCAAATTGACCTTTGTTCCTCCTACAAAGTGGTAGATCTTTGTAAGACTTATCTAATAGACTATAGAACCAACCTAATTGGATTAGTAAACCTTTGTATGATAAAGATAGATAATGAAAATGTATAACCATAAAAGGGCTTAGAACAATTACATAGTTCACTTAGCCTATAACTAGAAGATTGTATGAGATTGTGTTATGAGCCTTGTATAAGCCTTTTGGCTAATCTTTAGAGTGTTTGTGTGATTAACAGTTAGTCATTATTAACAACGAACGATCTGAAGGATGAACCAGTGGATTATGGATCTCGAGGTAGGCGAGGCTTGTCATCAAAAGAGGTGGGAATTGATAACGAACTCTCTTGTATTCATTATTGTTTTATAACTATATTTATATTGCGAAAGGCTTGTATATCTTTGCTAGTATATGATATGTGTATGCATGTATTATTTGTGTGTAATACAAACTAGTTTTCTTTTACATTTTGGGATGGGGTTGGATCTTCTGAAACAACTAACATTTGTGTTTTGGGAGTATTTACTTATCTTCAAAAAGTGATTCTTTCCATTGACTGGAAAGTGGTTACATTCTTAACTTATTGTTAGCATGAAAAGGAGAAGGTTCCTTTTGATTGGTGTTTGATGTGGTTGCCCAAAATTTATATCTATATTTATGCGCTAAAGGAGTGAAAATTGCTTCCAACTAATAAACTATCTAGGTGTGTACTCGTGTCACCGAATATTATTTTCCCTATTTCTGTACGGGCAAAGCATGTCTCATACATGGATGTTTATTATTCTTTTAAATTACTTTCAAAAGCTATTATATTATGTTTTGGTGTTTAGAGAGAATGATGTTGAGAATCTTATGTCTGATTGTTGGATTTGACATGCGAGAGGTATAAGGTTCTTCATGTTAAAGTTCTTCCGTCGGCTATAACGTTAACACCATTAGATCTCTTTAGATACTTGTTATGTAGAGTGCGCGGATAATAAGGTACTGGTAAGGTACAAATCTTATATGACTACGGGGTCGTCAAACCTCAGGGCGCTTTAATGATCATTGAAGAATCCGCAAGAGTCACGCCTTACTACTCTAAAGGACCGCGTCTCTCAACTATTATTTCTGTTGTGAATTTTGCCGCAAGATTGGTTGGTAGAACTTTATATTTCATTACAACTTATTATTTTTAATATGTTTTATCTGCTTTTTCTCGTGTTTTATCGGTTTTCGAAAAACCCGCATTGTCTTTAAATCATTCTAGTGATTACTTGAAAGTTAGTTATTTTTCTCTTTGGGCACCCTTTTAGGGATGATGTGCTCACCCATTCCCACTTTCGCCTTCATAGAAAGATCGAGATGTGTACACAACGTTGAAAGCTTCGAGGAGTTGGTTAGCTTCCGCTATGTTTATTTTGTGTTTATAAATTTTATATTCTATTTGTAAACCAACTCACTATTAAATATGTATCACTTGAGAGGAGTTCTTGTATTTATTACGAGAGGGTTTAGATTCCTGATTAATCTTTGTTTAGAACTTCTTTCTTAATATTTAAAAAGATGTATTTGATCGTTAGTGCCTCAGTTTGTCGCTAATCTCTTGGATTAGTCAGCTGCTAGCTTAGAGGGCGCTACATATATGGCTCCTAAATGATCGCCCAAAAATGGCTAGTCGCGCTGCCAATAGGAATTTTAAATAAATTCAGCAGCAACCGTTAAATGCCGTAAATCATCTTGGCCGTCCAACTTCGCTAGCCAATAATTGACCGGCCTATATCAAATCTTAGGCGACCAATAATATGTCGCCGTGGTCGTCAACCGGCCACTCTCCTATAGAACCGATCGGCCTATCTTTGGCGCGCATGAACGGCTCCCACAGCCTTCTCGAAAATGGCCGGTCATGCTCCTTTTAAGACATTAGGCTCCGCGACTAATTTAAAGCATCTTTACACGACGATGCTTTAAGAGCATCGATTACTTTTGAGTCGCTGCGCTTAAAAGCTTATGCATTATATGCATCGATTATAAACGATGTTTTATAAAATAACGATTTCACAAATAATTTAATTATTTGAGCTAAGGAGCATTACATGCAGTTTCTTGCAGCAGGCCCCATGGCTTGGCTTGTAATACATGACCACCCGCTGCCTAGCTTGCGCGTGATTGGTCAAAATAACTAGGTCTTGCAAACAAGACCCACTCAGCAACCTGCTGCATATTTTCACGAAAAATACTCGAGACATCAAACATGTCGCAAACTGGGGGATGTTCATCGGAGTATTGGTCCTGTGGTTTACAAAGTGCGGCGTGCAACAACACGCTCATTATGAGAAAGTGTAAGGAAAGGCGGACAGTTAGTGGCAACAGAGAAGTAGTGGGTGTACAACAACCCGTCTTCCCTCATTGAAAGACGTGGTTTTCGACATTTTCACACGATCCCACTTCTCCATCACTCAACTACTCCCACTTCCTATGAGATCAATGTGCGTTCAACTATGACTTATATAAATAGGTTTTCAACCTATTTCAACCGACAACAGTTTTGGTTATCAACACAGTATCCAGAAAAACACCAAAGAACTCATAGCTTACATTTCGCAAGCGAGTTACACATTCTGATACAAGTCATAAAAATAACCACACCTTCAGAGTTAACCATTCTGATCTCAACACCTTCTTCGCTTCCCTCCCTAAAGATCAACCCTTCTCCTTCACTTTGTGACCGAAGCAAGACTAGAACGGACATTTCTTGGTTTAGGACAGAATTTTACAGATTGATCTCTCGAATCTAAAGTACTCCCAGTGCAAAGGCATTCGTTTAGGGTTTAGATTCGTTTCTCGGCGGCACACCCAAATTTACCATTTCCAGCAGAATCAGTTTTTACCCCACAACAGAGAGGACAACTAATACTAGGATTAGGTAATTATCTTAGTGACACTAAACCATCCTCCACGAAACTATCTTAGATACACGGCAGGCTTGAACCTTCACCGCTATCCTGATGGTGGCATAACCTAAGTTCACCGAGTCCATTTTAAGGACAAAAATAGTATTGAGGACGAATTGACTTAGTGTAGGTTAAGCGGTGATTTGATTTCCCTAGCACCCTATTTATATGCTTATTTAGATTACTCTTTGCTTTCGCATTTGTTTATTGTTCTAAAACTCTTGCAACATCTCTAGCGTATCGGCAAACAAAACCCCTTTTTGTTCTGTTTGATTGAATCGCTTATAGTAAGACTTTGGCTTCAACTTTACACCTACCTTATCCACGAGGATCAACATGTGCTTGCCTGTGTTACCTTAGGACACTCGGCACTTGTAGTTATCATTGTAGGTACTTTTGTTTAGAGACCTACCAACTAGGTAAGCATATTGTGCTTTATCCAGACAAAGGTATTTGTTCTAAACTCCCATTTCAATCATTGAAACATCCTTAGAAGACGACAATAGTCATCTCTCACAAACTATTAGCTTATAAGTAATTTTCAAGTGATCGAATGATCAATACAAAACTTTCCAAGTCGACATCAAATGATTGTATCACACAAATCATGTAAGATGTTTCAAGGCAATTTCCACATGATCATCTTTTCACTTAATATTTAGTTTCCAACAAATAAATTGTTTCCAACTAAACTCGTCAAGAATGATAATGAACATAGCTAAAGCAAAAAGCTTCCAACACATATTTCGAGACATAGATAATCGAGATAAACTCAGCTCGAAATATCAAATGTGTATAATATAAAAGTCTATATAGTTATATGATGTGACTCAGTAATGTTGTAGTAATAAGGTTCGTTGAGACTTGTGAAAGCAAAAGATTTTAGACTTATAAAAATTAATAATAGAGAAAACTTAACACAAAATTGTTTCAAGATATGATAGAATAACCAAGACACTGATTCCACTATAACACATGAATGAAATATCGTAAATAACCCAAAACTCTAATTATCTTTTAAATCCCTTGTTTCTTAATTCACAAATAATCGAGACAAATTCTCAAAATTAATTGTATCCCTAAGCATAGATTATCTTAATACAAAGCATAACCTATCTAATTGAATCACAACTAATGAAAAGAATTTTGCGAACAATTTAAAACTCTCGCGTAAAGCAAAGTGATTGAGTGAATTATAAATTATAAATTAGAGCAAATAAAGTGGTTACCGCTTATTCATGCGTAAATAGCTTCCTCATTGCCTTGGTTGTGGGAGAATTAGCCGCTCATCATGTTGGAAACACGCTCAAAATTCATTATTATTGCTCAAAAATGGTTTACAAATGATGAACTAAGGAGAATAAGATGAAAATCGGTTTGCAACAGATTATAGATGTTGCAAACACCGTTACAAGGAAGGGTTGAAATCTGTACGGATTTTAAGTCCACTCCTCCGTATTACGACGCACGGTTAAGTGTCTCACATCGTAGAAGAACGATCGCCTCTCGGTGGTCCGTTCTTCGTGTTCTTCAGAGATGCAGCAGCAGAAAATGGCAGTCTCTGCAACTTTGATTTTCTTGCTCTTCTCGCGTTCTAAAACCTCCCAAACTCTCTGTCTCCTTTGCCTTCGACCCCAGCAACCTATTTATACACTTTTGGACCAAGAATCACTCCTCATTAATCCAAGATATCTTCCCATCACTCCTACAGAAAGATATTATACTCTTTTGGGCTATATTCTTTCCATTTTTTGTAGCAGTAGACGCCGCGGGCAAATTTATTTCTTCCTAATATACCTTCTACACTCGTCTGCAACAACACACACACTCCAAACACGGAGCGGTGCACGTCTCAAAGCTCACGCCGACCCATGCAAACCCGTGCTTCTCTGCTTTCTTCTAGCGAGTTATCTAGCCACATTTAGGTCACTAATCGACCCATACCAACCTGTTATGCTCTAACGAAGGTATCCCTATCAATCTCGGCCATTGAGTCTCACTAAAACTCATTCAAAAATCCGACCAAAGTCCACCGGGCGTGACATATTTTTTTTCCGCCAAAATTTATTTTCAAACCAAGAAGAAGGTCACCCCTTATCCAACAGTGGGTGCGAATATCAATTAGGTGCCCCTTAGTAATTGGGTTACCCCTTATCCAATGTGGAGTCCGAATATCAAATGTCCTCAGGGGTGTTCCGAGCAACTTTTCGAGCCAATTTTCCAAAAATATTTATTTCCAAAAATACATAAAAACACAATATTAGTACAAGAATCGAGTTCCAACAATACCAACACTGAGGACAATTCAGACACAAAAATGTGTCTATCATTATACGACTTAGTCCCATTAGGAGATAGAATAAAATAGACCCCTGAGTGATATATAAGTTTTAGTCTCCACATACCTTTTGTTGATGAAGTTCCTCCAAGCTCTCCTCAGTAGATCTTCGTTTTCAATCGATGAACGACGTGAAGTCTAAAGCTCAAGTACACATTCTATCATAATCTGAGACATAGCTATAAGTAGACTAGAAATCAAGACTTATAGTTTTGATCAACTAAACTTGACAAACAAGCTTGAGATAGCAATGCTTGCGAGTTCGACCTAGCAGTGCTCTAACAATCTCCCCCTTTGTCAATTTTAGTGACAAAACTATCAATACATATGAATTACAAAATAAATAAACTTTGTAGCTTCTCATCCATCATGCTTGATTTCCTTGGTTCTTGACATTCCTTGAAATCTTCACATCCTCCAAGTACTTCGGCCCGATTACAACGTGTTCAACTCAGCATCATTGTTGTTGAAGATATGTAGCCATAACAATAATCAACAAGTTGTTTTCTTATTGTTGTACAGTGTCATAGTATTATTATACAACATCAAAGTCCAATTGCATCACAACTTTGACAATAATACTACGATGATATGTATCACTCCCCCTTAGTCAATACTTTATCACACAATGAAAACCACTCCCCCTTACATATTGATCCGTAAACCATATGTATGTAGTGTGAACTACCAAATAAAACTCCCCCTTTTTGTCAATATAAATTGTAAAGGCAACGAAAACTATGGCATCATAATGAAATTCTCAAAGAGATACTTCATGACTAAAAGAGAACGTACCAACTTTGTTTCGATGATTTCACATAGTCAAAACTTAGTGTATTCATTAAGGTGTTTATAAAGATACAAGATAACTCCTACAATATTTCAATACCGCACTCCCCACAAATTAAGATTTGGCAATTAAGCACAAGTTCAATTAAAAACTCTCCCCCATAAAATGTCATTCTAAAAGAACAACAAGAGCGGACTTACTTTTACAATAAAGAAGGATTTCTTTTGACATTAACAAATTACATGAAACATGAATTTGTATCCAGAAAACTTCGAATAAATTAATCACAAGAAGACCTTATAAAATAATTTAAGGGATATTTTGACTTTATGACACAAAAAAGTGACCAGAGTTGCGTTTGGGTCACCATAAAATTTTAATTAGAGTTTGGGTCACGTGACCGTTGTTGATCGTCTTGACAGTTAGAGAACTTAGTTAAATAGGGAAATAACTAACATGATATTCGGTAACGGTCAAGACGGTCAATAACGGTCATGTGACCCAAACTCTAATTAAAATTTTTTGGTGACCCAAACACAACTTTGGTCACTTTTTTTTGACCTAAAGTCAAAATATCCCTTAATTTAATAGAAATGCTCAACATAAGAAAACTTAGGGAGCCGTACAGTACTTTCACGTAGAAGTGGATCTGAGAAAGATCAATACTGCGGAATATTTCAAAAGTTCATTTTTATCTTTTATCAATATTTGCATAGACATAATAGACTTAACTATTGAACATGTATGAGATAATCATAGTTCACGGACTTAAACACACATATCCCATAAAATATTTTTGCAATATATAAAACCAATAAAGATTAATATTGCAAAATCATCTTCCAAAATTGAATTATAAATCATACAGAGTTTTGGTTGGTAGCATAGCAGCAAAGTCAGGCTCCAACACCTTTTTGAATAGCAACTCCTAATCTATGGAAAATAAGATTGCCTAGACCATTTTCTAGCATCTCCTAATCTTCCAAATAACTTAGAATTTAAATAAATAAATCTAAAAACATTGCAAGATGAAAATCGTTGGCAATAGCTATGTGTAATCACAATAGGGTATATTAATTATATGTCCCTACTTTTGACACCCAATAAATATGTCCTTATTCAACAATAAATATGTCCCTACTTTTTTATAACCTTATCCATTTAATATTAGATTACCTTAATACCGTCACCCATATAATATTTTTGTTTATTTCAAAATGGAACAAATTTCTTCCTCTACCACTTCACCACAACCACTAGCACCACCATCGTCAACATTCGACTACCATTCCACCACCAACGTTCAACAACCACTACCTACCAACTGCCACCACCACTCCTTAAGCACCACCATTACACCACCACCGGTCCTCCACCACCACTAGTCTGTTGCCGCCACCACCACTAGTTAAATGTCGCCTCACCACCACGCCACCGTCACCCGCCGTCGCCACCACCATCTGGTTCGAGATATTTTTGTATCAACAACAGTAGTTGATCCAAATAAAAATAGAACCAACAGTAGAAGTTGATCTAGTTTAGGGGATCAACAACGATAGTTGATCAAAAAAAAAGGATCAAAAATAGAAGTTGATCCAATTTAGTGGATCAACTTCCATTGTTGATCCATGTAAAAACTGGATCAACAACGAAAGTTGATCCATGTAAAATGGAGTGAACTTGGCGTGAGTCGAACACGCATCATCTGACATGGAGTCAGTCATGTTACCATTGCACCACAAGTTCAACATTGGAAGAAATTTACATGATTTAAAATACAAAGCATGA
The DNA here is from genome assembly GCA_023531295.1 of Papaver armeniacum. Classification (NCBI taxonomy): domain Eukaryota; kingdom Viridiplantae; phylum Streptophyta; class Magnoliopsida; order Ranunculales; family Papaveraceae; genus Papaver; species Papaver armeniacum. Next base: position 34,719 of record JAJJWW010008316.1, on the reverse strand, counting down.
TTTAAACTACAAACCATGATTTAAACTACAAGCATGATTATACTTATCCAAGGAAATATCGTCAACAATAGGAGTTCAAAGGATCAACAACAGTAGTTGATCCCATAAAAAATTGGGTCAACAACATGAGTTGATCCATATAGATGGATCAACAACCATAGTTGATCCAATAAAAAATTGGGTCAACAACATGAGTTGATCTCATAGATGGATCAACAACCATAGTTGATCCAACAAATTTCTCATTCGTACCTCTCCATCATTACCGCCACCAACAAATCACACATCTCCAGGACCAAAGACCACCACCACTACCAAAACAACCAGAACCAAAATTCAACACCAATTTCATCATTCCAACCAAAACCACCTCCATCAGTCCATCTACATCATGTAAATTTCTTCCACAAGTTCTAAACTATTCTCATCTACGTCACAATCACTTACAATACCACCAGTATCGAAAGAAACTTAGATTCAAATACATACCTCATCTGGCGTCGCTGCTACACCACCACCATAAATCGTAACCTAAACCAGATCTCGATCTATAATTGCAACCTAAAATCAGATCTCGATCTATTTGAATCCGATTTCAAATTTAGTTTTTAGAAGAAGAAGAAGAAGGTGTCATCTGTTGATGATAGTTCGATTAAATCCTGAATCCATTAGCGGCGGAGAAGGTGGTTGATGAGTGCCAAATAGCGCATATTTATACACCTTTTTATTGGCATTTTACTCATCTTTTGCGCTTAGAATTCAGATATTATCCCAGATTCTGTGTTTTCCTTTGTTTTCAAGAATAAATATTTGTATTAATTAATTTTGTGTTTTTAGGCAATAAATAAAGCTCGGAGAATCTGAGGAGCCAAAAGAGCAGAAGAATTGGAGACAAGCGTCTATGGGCAGATAGCCCAAGCCGCGCGCGAATCAGTTGCAACCCAACAAGGAAGACATGGGCTAGAGCTACCAACGACCGGATCGAACCCGTTCATCCCGAGCCGTTCGGATCGCGTCTAGCTACATCCCTAAGGTCGCTCCATAGTTCACATCATGTCTTGATACTCCGCTCCACGATAAATCGCCTCGGTTCTCCCTCGACCGTTCGAGATCTTCTCCGGCTAGATCCTAAAGCTCGCTGATGCCTTCCCATCGACACTTCACCGTGCCCGCTCAACACCCAAACTACCCTAACCCTATACCCCCATCGACCTAGCCATTTCACACCCTCATCTTCTCTTTCTTCTCTTCACCTCTTTCCCACGACCTCTGCAGAAAACCACCCATTCTTCCCCGACCAAACCCTCTGCAACACCACCTCCGCCACCATCTCTCCTTCCCACGACACCAACAAGTACCACCAACCATCTTCGCTGCACCTAGTTCGAGTTATCTTTCATCTAGCCTCTCTCTTAACCCTAGAGGCTATATTAAAGATAATTAGAGCTAGGGTTTCTCTTACTTCACATCAATTGAGGAAAACATCAATCGAGCCGATTGATGAGCGGACAAGCAATTCGAGAGGCAATCAGTATGGGTTCGAATTATTTTTGCGTTTACTTTTCAATTTAAAATGAATTAGGGTTTGGGTTTTGTGCATGTATAAATGGAGATGAATGGGGTTGATAGAGTTTATGCAGGCTAGCGGGCGTCAATTTAGTTGTATTTGTGTTTTAATTGTCTTGTCATGTTCTAATTACATTTCCGGGGTGTTTGAGGAAACCCCGATGTTTATGTGAAGCATGTTCATTTTCTTGTTTTTGTTCTTGTAAGCTTCATTGTTTAATTGAATTAGCTAGTTAAGTACATGACCTTTGTGATGGAGTGTCTTGTAAGAAGACACTCCATACTAGGGGAGTGTGTGAGATTAGCAAGACAATGTCATGGTGTTCATCCCCGAATGAATCAAGACCATAATTAGGCTAGGAAGCGCCTTAGCATAAGGTCGGTGGTGGATTCATCACCACAGTATTACTTCTTTGCCTTAGTTTAGAGTCACTACAATTTCCAGTCGCTTCGACAAAACCAATTATTTGAGTTACATACCCCCTGTTGTCACAATACTTCATAGAACTCGATTAGGTAAAGCCATAGATCATACTTAAGCACACCTAGTCCTTGTGGGATCGACCGTACTTGCGCGTCTCCGATGGAAGCGCCGTGCACTTGCGGTATTACAAGTAGGTCATAAAAATATACACATTCCGAGGCCTACCAAGTTTTTGGCGCGTGCCCGGGGACTTGGCGTGTGCCCTGTGATTGTTGGCTTGTTTCACTGAGTTTTCATCTATCTCTGTATATATTCACTTTACAATTTTTGCTTTTAAGTCCTGTTTTTAGTATAACTTAGCTTCACTTTGTGTTTCATTGTTTCTTAACTCCAGCTTAGCTTAATTTGTTGCATTGCACTTTCTCTCGGTCGGCATCATTTGGTGAGCTCAAGCTGCTGGCTTAGCTCATCACACATGTCATATCGGCAAAGCATCGTAACCATTTGCATCATAACTTAGGCTGCATTTTCATAGCCCATATTTTGTAATTTTAACAAGCTATAACATCTTGCATCTTAGTGTTATCTGTAACTACCATTCCTTGTCAGTCCAAATATTCTCTTTTTGTTGTAGCACACTTTTGAAGCGATATTTCTTTCTGAGTAAAACGGGTACCTAGGCTGTCTTTCTTTCTTTGTGCAAGATGTTAGGTGAGCCAGCCGAGGAAGGCGGGGAAAACAACACGACCATTGTGGCTAAACCGGTTGGTCGTTCTCAAATTTTGTTACACTCTATACACCTGCATGATACGTATTGCAAGTACAACCACATTTGCATGCTTGTTAGTTAGCCAACTGTGTTGGATACCAAGATTAGTTCACGATAGGCTAGAGACTCTCTGCAATATCTAGGGTGTGCACATATAAATAAATCTGCGATAGCGAGCACAAGCCGACCCTGTTGAGCCAAAGCCACTGACTTAACTCCACGACCCCATGGCCGCCTTGCCTTGGCTTTAGCTTGTACTTGTATGCCTGTTGTATGTTAAATGCGGTTAAACCTTACCTTGCATCAGCCACTAGGACCAACTCCGGCCCCACAGTGCGAGTTGAGTATGTGAGATGGTGTAGTCGAGTTGTAGTTGTCTTTGTGAAGTCTTGGCCTTTACAAGGCCTGTGCTATACCCCCCCTTTGAGCTATCTGCCCTGTGCTGTGCATAACCCACCTGAGCCACAACTTTGAGTTTCTATGATCTGTGAATCACAAACATGCTAGCTCAGAATATGCATATGTGAAATAGCCATAATCTTCTGCCTTGTGCTAGCTCCAGCCCCTGCAGCTGTGAGTTAGAGTTTGGATAGCCAGGTTAGCTGCAAGCCTTGTGTTCCATCTGTGAGCCTGTTGCATCAGCATTTTTGCATTTGAATAGTGAGACCCTGAATAGCATGTTGGTAGTTGAAGGCTGGCGAGCCATGATCACTTTGATGAAATCTTGAGCATTCTTTGCTGTGCATAAAGCGCCAAAGCAAGGTTGTGAAATCTCCTAAGGCACTTCTTTGTGCTTAGGCCCAAGAATTGGTGTGTTACTTTTTGAGTTTTTGTAGTGAGTTATGTGTTAAAGTGTAGGAGTTTGGCTGTCTGTGCTTGCTCATTTGCCAATTTGTGCATCAGCTGTGCTGTGCACCACAGACTGTGCAACTCAATCTTTGCTTAGCCTAACCAGTGCTGCATCATTTTCTGTGAGTTTGCATTACATTGCATTGCTCTTCTCTGCAAAAACCTGCACACACTTTGGGTAACGTAAAACTCACAAACACAGGCTGCAAACAACGGCCCATAACTCACACAGGCTAACACAACAGTGAGTGAAGCACATAAACAAAAAGCCCAATCACCGAGTTGTTCATTTACACAACAACTGGGCTGCCTAAACAGGACTCTGCTCTTACCAATCTCTACTGCACAACCGAGCCACAATCATAATCCAAAATTTGTGGCCCGACCCCAAAGTGAGCTCTGCACAAGCTAAGGCTTGCATAAGTTGGCCGTCCACCAATAACCCACCCACATAACTTGGACTTCAACCTTTGGGTAGTGCAACCAATGCTGGGCCCACATCTTTTGGGCTAGAACCCAATTTCACTAGGTTTATCACAACCACTGGGCTCTGCTTAAACCAAACTGAGCCCACAGTTCCTGGGCTGCAAACAACTAATTCCCAATAAACCAAACTGAAGCCCAATCAACCAAATCAAATCCCAATAAACCAAAACCCACATAAACCAAACTTTCCCAACAAAACCAAACAGAAGCCCACAAAAACCAAAATGAATCCCATTTAAACCAAATCAAAGCCCACATAAACCAAACTAGATTTTGAGTTCAATTTGAGTACTAAATCATGTCAGAATTTTGGTCTGCAACTGGGGGTGAAAACAAATACATTAGAGAACTTGCTCACGGGCATGCTCCACCATATGAAACCCCCACAGACCATAATGATTTTAGGGAGTATTATGAGCCTTCTCAGGGCCCTGACCTTGAATACTCATACCCTAACCATCATGAGCACATGTATCAATCACCACAGTGGGGAGTTGAACAATTTTATACTCCCCCAACTCCTAGTTTGCAATCAATAATGGAAACACTCATGGTGCAAAATGCTAGGCTTGAACTGAATGCAATACATGACCATCCATATAGCAACATGTCTGAATTTCCCTTCTCTAGTGAACCTCATGCTCAACCATACAATGAATATCCATATGAGGAATGCATACCCACTAGTGAAGACTCTCCTTTCATTGAACAACATAATGAAATTTTAGAATTCAATCAAAACCTTGTGCAATATCAAAGTTAAGCGAACAAAGGTTTGCGAGTTTAGAACTCAAAATGAGTCAAATCCTTGATGCACTAAATGAGAAAGGGAGGAATTTCGGAGTGAAATGAATGTTAGTCCTAATGAATTGCATGTTGAAAGTCCTACTCATGTAACTAATATTGAATATGAGCCTCACCTAGAAATAAATGAGTGGACTAGAAATACTACAATTTTGAATAGGGAAATGCATTTTTGCTATGATGATGATGATGATGATGATGATGATGATGATGATGAATATGATATGTTAGAAGAGCATGTATATACAGAAAATATGATGGAATCTTTTGGTTCAGAGACGTTAGGCGTCTCTTCTGTGAACCCTATGAATGATACTTCTTCTAACATTCATACATGTGATATTAACTTTGAGCTTGGTTTTGTGAAATTCTTGATGAATGTGAGAATGCTTCACAACTTGTTTGTGACTTAGGACGAGATGAATCTTACGTTGACACTAATGTTCTTTTGGATCATGATATTATTGTTGTGTCGATTCCTGCCCATATCACAACATGTTGCACTGCTCGATGATTATGACATGGTGATTGATGAATTGTTCTATCTTTGGTGAACATGATTTACCCTCTTCCGACTTTAGGAAAGTGTGTGATGGTACAAATGATCGATACATGAAAACAACTTAGATGTACCTAACCTCTCTCACGAGTCACAAATTGAAACTCCTCCACCAAACCTAGGTGTAGTTTGTCACAAAATTGCAAAACCAACTTTTTCAAATGCCTAACTTAGGCCTAGAACTTTGTGCTTCCCAAGTCCTCTTGGACTATTTTGCATCAAAGTATAACACTCTTAAGAGCCACAAATGGAATATGTATATGCACTGTAATTAGCAAAACTCATTTCGAGTTAGACCTTTTGCATGATGTACCTTTAAAATTGCAAGATTTTGTTCTCACAAACACACCACTGTTCACAAGTTTAGGTTTGGGAAACTCCTTCACATCTGTGATCTTACTTGCACTCTCATGTTATATCTCGTGTAAAATTTGTTGATGTTTGTATATATTTTCTATTGGGTTGATCCTCAACTCTTTAGACTGTTGGTTTATGGTGAATTTTCATTGTATATATCCAGTAGGACTTGTTAAATTTTTCTTTTCTTGAAACGGTTGAGTCTTCTTGTGCACATTTTGTGCTAATCCGATATGATCTCCGTTGAGAATGTTGGATTCTAACCTTGACTAACGAAGCTCAACCTTGCTCCTGCCGACATCCGGTAATCTCTTCCCTTTTCTCTTATCAGCATAGTTCTCTCGGTATGTGACTGTTTAAATTTTTTCTATCTGTCGACACATTGAGGAAAATGTTTGATTTAGGTTTGGGGGTGCATTTGCATTTAGAGTTTTTAGTCTTTATTTTACTTTTTATTTTCAAAAAAAAAAAAAAAAAAAAAATTCAAAACTTTTTTTGTAAAAACCTCCAACTTTTAGAGATTTTAGAGTCACTAGCATGCTTCTAGCTATGTTTACATAGAGAATCGGCCCAAATAACAAAAGTTAGAAGTCTTTAGGAGAACACAATCGGGTTCCTTAGTTGATTAGAGCGTTAAAGTTGGATTTAACCATCTGGGAGGGCGAATTAGGTGTTGTTAGATATTCGGTAGTAGAATTGTGATCACCCATAGTGGAGACTACCCAATTTACATCAAGTGAGGCACCAACCTTCAATTTTTGCAACTTTCTAGAAAGGCATTAGAGTGTGTGTCACCGTACGTAAATTAGGGTAGGAATGGTGAGCTACCCAACTTCGCACAATTTCAAAGACTACTTTTGATCTCTTGAGTGCTAGTTTTTGTCAATCATGAGGTGACATCTAAAGATGAAAACTCCTTCTAAATCTCGATTTGCGGTTAGCATCACTCTCTCTCTCAATCGGCAAGACCCATAGAAACACATCATCGTCAACAAACGGAGCGAAAGACATCGAGTATTGAAAGAAAAGTTGAGATAGTCCAAGGTTTATGTGCAACAAAGAAAAGAAAATAGGATGAGAATTAATAAAATTTATAAAATCAAGACAAGTACAAGTTGTGGAAAAATTGAGTGATAAAGTCCTTTGTCCATGGAGTTAGTTGTTTCATTATTTGTATTTTTATTTTCACTTTTTGTAAATCAAAAAAAATCAAAAAAAATCAAAAAAAATCAAAAAAAAAACAAAAAAATAAAAAAAAACAAAAAAATATTGTCGTTTATTTTTGCTACCACCATGGTAAAGAAGAGTTGAAAGAAAAAATCCAAACAACAAGGAATTTGAGTAGAAAATTTAAAAATTGTCAAGTTTTGTGAAGTTTAGAAGTTAAGTCATCAACAAGTGAAGACCGAAGACCGAAGAATGAAGACGTTTCTATGGTTCCTATGAGAGAGTGATATTAATTGCCGATCGGGTGAGAAGTGAGTGAGTACTCCCACCCTTGCTAATGGTTGATTTCCTTTCTTAGAGATCATCGGGAAAAGATTCTTTTGTCCACACTTACGTGGAGTCTCCAGTTTTATTTCGGAAGGTTATCCTTCTTACCTACAACGTGTGCGGGATTTCTCTCTTTACTCCTGCTGCACACATGAGTGACTAAAAGCGATCTTTATGAGTGCAATTATCATAAAACCCTAATGGTGAGGCGGAAGTTGAGACTTATGATCACAATCGAATCAGATTCTTTCATATGGTATGGTTACTTCTCGCTCGGCACTTAAGGATGAGAATGCGTTCTTTGGTAGTTCCAACTTACATTACTAGCATGCGAAACTCTATGTCCTCATAGCTTCTTGGATGCTTGAGACTCTTTACACTCTCGAAGTTGGAGAAGGTTTTGTGGGTACACCTCTGGTAAACCCTCATGAGACTACAACTCGTCCACTAGGGACACCAAGGGGGTTTAAAGGCTTAGTGCATACGCTAAATGCATTCGAGAGACTGCGACGGGGGTATAGTTAGGATTTCTTAATTTGTTTCACTTGAGGACAAGTAAAATTCGGGTTTGGGGGTATTTGATGAGTGCCAAATAGCGCATATTTATACACCTTTTTATTGGCATTTTACTCATCTTTTTGCGCTTAGAATTGGATATTATCCCAGTTCTCGTGTTTTTTCCTTTGTTTTCAAGAATAAATATTTGTATTAATTAATTTTGTGTTTTTAGGCAATAAATAAAGCTCGGAGAATCGAGGCCAAAAGAAGCGAGAAGAATTGGAGACAAGCGTCTATGGAGCAGAGATAGCCCAAGCCGCGCGAATCGATTTGCAACCCAACAAGGAAGACATGGGCTAGAGCTACCAACGACCGGATCGAACCCGTTCATCCCGAGCCGTTCGAATCGCGTCTAGCTACATCCTACGGTCGCTCCATCGTTCACATCATGTCTTGATACTCCCGCTCCACGATGAATCGCCTCGAGTTCTCCCTCGAACGTTCGGATCTTCTCGGCTAGATCCCTACGCTCGGCGATGCCTTCCATCGACACTTCACCGTGCCGCTCCACACCCAAACTACCCTAACCCTATACCCCCATCGACCTAGCCATTTCACCCTCATCTTCTCTTTCTTCTCTTCACCTCTTTCCCACGACCTCTGCCCAGAGAAACCACCCATTCTTCCCAGGCCAAACCCTCTGCAACACCACCTCGCCACCATCTCTCCTTCCACGACACCAACAAGTACCACCACAACCATCTTCGTTGCACCTAGTTCGAGTTATCTTTCATCTAGCCTCTCTCTTAACCCTAGAGGCTATATTAAAGATAATTAGAGCTAGGGTTTGCTCTTACTTCACATCAATTGAGGGAAAACATCAATCGAAGCCGATTGATGAAAGCGGACAAGCAATTCGAGAGGCAATCGAGTATGGGTTCGAATTATTTTGCGTTTACTTTTCAATTTAAAATGAATTAGGGTTTGGGTTTTGTGCATGTATAAATGGAGATGAACGAGGGTTGATAGAGTTTATGCACAGGCTAGCTGAGAGCGTCAATTTAGTTGTATTTGTGTTTTAATTGTCTTGTCATGTTCTAATTACATTTCCGGGGTGTTTGAGGAAACCCACGATGTTTATGTGAAGCATGTTCATTTTTCTTGTTTTTGTTCTTGTAAGCTTCATTGTTTAATTGAATTAGCTAGTTAAGTACATGACCACTGTGATGGAGTGTCTTGTAAGAAGACACTCCATACTAGGGGGAGTGTGTGAGATTAGCAAGACAATGTCATGGTGTTCATCCTGAATGAATCAAGACCATAATTAGGCTAGGAAGCTTGCCTTAGCATAAGGTCGGGTGGTGGATTCATCACCACGGTATTACTTCTTTGCCTTAGTTTAGAGTCACTACAATTTCCGATCAACTTAAACAAAACCAATTATTTGAGTTACATACCCCTTGTTGTCACAATACTTCATAGAACTCAGTTAGGTAAAGCCATAGATCATACTTAAGCACACCCTAGTCCTTGTGGGATCGACCCGTACTTGCCGCGTCTCCGATAGACGCCGTGCACTTGCGGTATTACAAGTAGGTCATAAAAATATACACATTCCGAGGCCTACCAGTGGTCGTAGTTGCAGAGGTGGTGGTGGAGCGATCTGATTTTAGGTTACGATTTAGCAGCGGAGAAGATGGTGAAGGTGGTGAAGCAACGGACTAGAAACAAAAATGGTGACGATGGAGATGCTGCTAGTGGTGGTGGAGCAATGGAGATGCTGCTGGTGGTGGTGGAGCGATGGAGATGGGGGGCGCTAATTAGAAAAGAAGAAGAATAAGTAAGTAGGGTGATAGATAGGAGGGAAAATTTGGAAGAAATAAAAACCTTATTGGATCCCTGATGGGCTTAGGGATGAAGAGGTACCTATTTATTGTGTGGTAAGGATATTTGTATAGACCATCAAAAGTAGGGACAAATATTCAAGGGGGGTTTTGTGTTTCCCCCTCAACAAAGATACCTATTTTGCATTACCCCCTTTTAAAATCACTAATAGGTAAAACCCCCTTTCTGTTATAACTGTTGTGATTCCCAGTTAACACGCACGTGCAGTGCACAAACGTGTAATAAATCTCATGATCAAAATCAATTTAAACGGATGAATGGTTAGGATCTAACCTTAATATATGGCGTTAAATCATTTGATGTGCCCTAAATACAACTTCTTCTTTTTCAGAAACCAAAATTCTTTTCTCAGAAACCATGTCCGCCATTAAAACCCCAAACCTTAAATTTCAATTTTGAATACAATTCTGGAATTTACAGAAGAAATTCTCGAAATTACAAGAATCAATCTGAGTTAATGTTGTGAATTAAATTTATGATCATTACATCTTTCTTTTCTTCATTATCATCAACATCAATTAAAGTAAATCAAGACCATACATCAATCAAAGACCATAATTGTCGAAAACCCATCCTTCCTGATCATTACAGAACATTGAGATCTACATCAACTGCTACACTGTCGATATCCCGTTCTAATTCTTCAAACGATTCACAATCCACAGCAACATTCACTTCCTTGAGATCTCATTTTTTCCCTGTTCATTTGCGTGAAATAAACCAAAAATAAAAATAAATTGGTACCCATACTAACTCCAAGCTTCTTTCTCTACATCAAACATCATCGTTATCAACGGTAGCAAAGCTCCATTACAAAAATTGATTTACTAAAACACGAATTCAGACCATCTGAGTGTCTTCTTAGTGTCCTATATCTATAAGTCACTTGATCTAGCTTGCCGGCGTGAATTCCTGGCAAACAGATGGTTGCCAGAGAAAAGAAATCGGAGAAGATGAAGAATGGGCATGATGTTGAGAGTAAATTAGGTTAGACTTGTATTTAGGATAACTACCGTTGGATTATAGTTAAAGAAATAAGAGGCTCAGATTGCAATGGTATTATGTTTCAGTGAAAATCTATAACACGCGCTTATACTGCACATGCGCTGTTAACAGAGTAATCACGGCAGTTAGAACCAAAGGGGGTTTTACCTATTAGTGATTTAAAAGGGGGGTAATGCAAAATATATATCTTTTTTGAGGGGGAAACTCAAAATCCCCCAATATTCAATTACCACATCACAATATTTGTTATTCCTAACCCTAGTTATCCTTCTTAAAACATAAGAATAAATTCTCATAAGAAGATTCTAGACAAAAGCAAGAAACAAATGATATTTCACTTACTTTGAAGACTCTTCTCATATTCCCTATATTCATCAAGCTCATCTTGATTAGATCAATCCTGGATTCGAGCTTATCCATCTTGTCCTCAAGCCTTTTGTTTGAAGATTCAAGTTCACTCTTCAAAGCACGTACTTGTTCCAAGACAAGATTCATAGTAAGTGAGAGATTTTCAAAATAAGAGACAGTGGGATTCACATCAGAGGAGGAATCACGTTTGTCTTGACACATCTCATTATCAGAGGAATCAAAACGAACTTTCTTAGAGGGAAAGAGACAGTCCATACATCATCTTCTTTACTTGGAAAGACTTGATGACATGATAAAGAGGTAAAGGAAATGCTTGCTTCATGGAATGAAATCTTCTACTCTTAAAAAGAAATAGATATGAAAAAGTTCCCAAAAAGACCTTTGACCAAAACCACGATAGAACTTTGGATAGCCCATAAGGACTTTATTAGGAAAATCGTACACATACCCAAGATATGTGTAAGACAATTTCACAAACGAAAAACACAAGAATCGGTACTTAGCTCATTAAATAAGTTTAGAGCACAAGAAGCGGATTACGAAACAAGATAATAAAGAAACATCAGAAACTTTTTCACACCCCTCTTGGAGATTATAGTTCTTGTCCAGAGGAAAACAAGAACAATCTCAGAACCTATTACAACTTGCAATTTCTCTCATCCAGTACAGGATGGGGTGGCTTTTCAAGTAAAGAGGATGACTTCTTTATCCCCTGTATCTGATTTCTCTTATAGAGGGAAGGTCAACAAAGGACATCTTCTGAATATCTCTTTCGAATGTGATGTTGGTTTCTTATGAGATTTTCTTTTCTTCTTCTGATATGGAGAATTAATAGAAGAAGACTTTTCAAGAACCTTTGTGAAATTCATCTTTGGGTAATCCTAGTTTTTTACACAAGGAAGACTTAGGATTTGTTGTTCCCTTGTCTTTTACCATATCATTCTCTTTTTAAGAAGAGTTTGATCGTGAAAAGTTTTCAGGAGTAATATGCTGATTTAGTTTCCAAGAGTTTTTTGAAGAATGACGATTCTTCTTCGTACGATTACAATTGTGAGATATCGCATTTTCTTGTCTTAATTTTTTTAGTTGACATTCCAGATTTTCAATCCTTTTAATCCAGGCTTCCTTCTCCAGTTGAAACATACTCTTCATAAAGTGCAGATCTTTGGTCAAAAGATCAATTTTCTTTTCTGGGGAAGTTAGATTGTTTATCATGGAATAATCAGAGTTGTTTGAGAGACAAGTGATATTATCAGCAAAGTAAGTGACAGAACTTTCACAGGCTTCTTCCTCAGGACAGTAGTCCGGAGTTTTCATCAATGCTTTGGTTATCTCACTAACCTCTTTATTAGGACAACCAAAGATATCATGAATACCTCTGTAGCATTTGGAATAAGTTCCATTATCATAGTCTTTATGAACTTTCCTATCCATTTCATTGATTGAAGAGGAAGATTTTTACGAGACTTTCTTTTTCTCTGTCTAAGAGTTTTCTTTAACTATTGTACAAACAGTGAAAGAGTTGAATTAAAGCAATTATCATCCTTAATGTCAATCAATTCAGGACATAGAGACTTTACATCAGATGCTTCAACAGGGTTGCAAGACATGTGAAGTTTTTCTCTTTTATTCAGTTCAAGATCAAAAATCTTTAGCTTTCCAACAAGAGTATTTTTGGAAAGTGTTTCAAGGTTATTTCCTTCAACGATGTCATGTTTCTTAGACTCGTATCTAGCTGGCATCGATCTGAGAATTTACATCACAATGTCCTTTTCAGGAATAGTCTAACCCAATGCCAAAGATGCATTAACAATTTCGGACACTTTGTGATTAAACTCATAAAATGAATCTTTATCATCCATATAAGGTTTTCCCAATCGTAATTTAGGTTTTGAAGCACGGCTTCTTTCTCACATGTATTCCCTTCAAAACGGTTTCTAAGATATCCTAAGCATCTTTAGACCCAAAGTGCACGTAGTTACATGGTGTTGAAGATCTGGGGTAATGGCATGGATGATTGCATTTAATCCGTAAAAATTTTGCTTTACGAAACAGAAACTCAACGGGATCGTATTCACCAATATCCTTTGCAACAGTTACAACGTTGACTGTAACCATTGGAGGATCATAGCCATTAACAACACGAACCCATGATTGAAAATCACGCGCTTGAAGAAATGCACGCATAGCAATTTTTCACCATAAGTAATTCGAGCTATCAAAGACTGGCGGTACGTTTATAGAGATAACACTTCTGTCCATAGAGTTAGATTGTTACAAACACAGACTTATGAGGTCTTAGCGTGTTTGCCTGCTCTGATACCAATTGAAAAAGCGGGGGTATAACAACCACACCCAATATTTCATTCGGCAATCTATATGGACTAGACTCCAATATAATTCCGAGAGCACCAACTTAATGGCAAGCTCAATCAAGAGATATACCAAAGAGTCTTATCTCGGTTTCTCAATATAATCAGCAAATCAAACAGATATGAATCTGTGAGCCTGATTAATATAAGAAACAACTTGGACGGTACCAAAGACACCAATTGATCGAACTACGCACAACCTGTGATATTTCAATTATATAAAAATATAATGCGGAAAATAAATAACACAGACACCAGAAATTTTGTTAACGAGGAAACCGCAAATGCAGAAAAACCGTGGGACCTAGTCCAGATTTGAACACCACATTGTATTAAGACGCTACAGACACTAGCCTACTACAAGTTAACTTCGGACTGGAATGTAGTTAATCCCTAACCAACTCTAACACCGATTAAGGTATAGTCGCATTCCTTACATCTCTAGAACCACATTGTATTCTGCGCAGTTAATTCCCTTAGCTGATCTCACCCATAACTAAGAGTTGCTACGACCCAAAGTCGAAGACTTCTAGACAAATCTGCCTCACACAGAAAAACCTATTCTGACAGATAATTTTGTCTCCCACAGAAGTACATATGAAGTTTATTCCGTCTTTTGATAAATCAAGGTGAACAGGAACCAATTGATAATCCGGTCTTATATTCACTAAGAACAGCCTAGAAATATCAATCACGTCACAATAACTTAACTATATGGTAGTAGAAGAAGTTAATGAGACAAAGAACTTTGTGATTACTTTTTATATCTTACCTACCGGAGATAAATCTCGAGCAAATCTTAGAGGAGATAGTACTCAATACGATAGAACAAGTAGATTAGACTACGCAATCACAAAGAAAATATTTGGATCCGCTTCCACAATCCCAAATAAAGTCTTCAAGTCGTTAACCTATAATGGTTTTGGAAAAACCTAGGTTAAAGGAGAATTGACTCTAGTCGCAACTAGGACACGGGAAAGTGTCGGGATTAGGTTTTCCAGTTGTTAGAGTTCTCCCTTATATAGTCTTTCAAATCAGGGTTTGATTCAATCAAAGCTAAGATAGCTTGGTAACAAAACATTCAATATTAACAGTTAGATTTAAACCTGATTTAAGATTCAAGATAAGTTTATTTAAAACCAAAGCAATATCTCTCCACCGTTAGATGGTCTTAGCTTGTTACACACAAATGAAATATACCTTCATTTAGATTTGGGTAATCAGTACCTAAACGTGTATATTGAGTTGGCTCAATAATAGTTAATCAAAGTTAGCCACATGAACACTTTTGTCTTAGCCATATTCATCTAACACTTGTAGATCAAATATGATGATCAATCAAACATGAAAGATAATCAAATGAATCGTAATCGTACAAAGTACTCATATAAGAATCAATTCATGAACATTAAGCCACGGTTTGCAAAGATTGCATTACTTAATTCATAAATGTATTTGTTCATGAGTATCTTTACCACTAAGTTTGCAAACGGGTAGGCAAACTATAGTATCCGGACTTTGGTCTTGTCCAGCTATTTGCAAACGGGTACGCAAACAACCTCCTGGACCTAACTCAGGTAGAACCGTTCACATACTGGTATGCAAACTTGGTTCCCGAACTTTTCAGTTAAAACCGTTCGCATACTAGGTAAGCAAACACGGTTCCCGGACCTGAATCATACCAAAACAATTTGCATACTATGTACGCATACTATGTTGTATCCAGACAAAGGTATTTGTTCTAAACTCCCATTTCAATCATTGAAACATCCTTAGAAGACGACAATAGTTGTCTCACACAAACTATTAGCTTATAAGTAATTTTAAAGTGATCGAATGATCAATCGAAACTTTCCAAGTCGACATCAAATGATTTTCTCACACAAATCATATAAGATGTTTCAAGGCAATTTCACATGATCATCTTTTGACTTAATATTAGTTTTCAACAAATAAATTGTTTCCAACTAAACTCGTCAAGAATAATGATGAACGTAAGCGAAAGCAAAAAAGCTTCCAACACATATTTAGAGAAATAGATAAGGCGAGATAAACTCATTTCGAAATATCAAATGTGTATAATATAAAAGTCTATATAGCTATCGACTTAGTCTCATTAGGAGATAAAATAGAATAAACTTCTGAGTAATAGATAAGTTTTAGTCTCCACATACCTTTTGTTGATGAAGTTCCTCCAAGCTCTCCTCAGTAGATCTTCGTCTTCAATCGATGAACGCCGTGAAGTCTAAAGCTCAACTACGCATTCTATCCTAATCCGAGATATATCTATAAGTAGACTAGAAATCAAGATTTATAGTTTGGATCAACTAAACTTGACAAACAAGCTTGAGATAACAACGCTTGCTTGTTCGACTGAGCAGTGCTCTAACAGGGGGTTATGCTTTGGAATGGTCTAATTTTTGCAGCATTATTACCTGGCATATATGGAAAGCAAGGTGCAACTGGGTATTCAGAAAAGTGAAACATAATAGTGCTAACACAACAAACTCAATTGGTAAATACATTAATAGAGGACATATTAATAAGCCTAACTATTCTACTATACAAACTTTATTCTATGACCCTATGTATGTTTTTCAAAAAAAAAAAAAAATTATAATAAAAAAAAAAACTTACTATAGCTGAGAAAATGGTTGAAGAATGCAAAAAGGATGAGGAGGTATTCAGTCATTGTCACTAGAACAAAAGAAATATAGTACAAAACCGGCCACTGACTTACATTATTCGCAGAATGTGCCAAAATTTGAATGAAGCCATAGTTAAATGTTATAGGGAATGACCTATGGCTACGCATTTATCCAAATCTATATTTTGTCAACATTTCATTCATAAAGAGTTACACAAGTAAAGAAACTATCTATGGAAGTATACAAAGATCCAAGGGAGTTTCTTAAATAAGTGTATTTCGCAAACCATCTTTAACTTTGCCATACGTAGGCTTCTCATTTATGCAATTCCTTCTCGGAATTGCTTTTGACTTTCTTGCCCAACTCAACCAAATATGATACTGATGTTTGATTTGTACTGAAGATAAATACAATATTCTTACATAAGCGGTAAATAAATGAGTTTATCTAGCTGGTTGGTCTCTTTCTTTCTCCTTCACTAATGTAGTACAGTGTGTGAACATTGTCAAGAGAGAAAGGCGTTATGGAAGGACTAGCAAAACATGAAATGAGACGCATAGATTCCTAATTGGTTTTCCCTTTCTCCTAAATTCCCTTTTGGTATCTTTCAAAACTATCCAAGATTAATTGTAGTCTCGAGGAAGTACATAGAGGGTTGGACTTTAATCAAGAAATTTTTATGTAGTAGGTATGCACGAGGAGAAGGTTGTGATGGAGATTATTGGAGAAGTATGTGCTCTTCACCTAGCTAGGAACCATCCTTCGGTGCAACGGATTCCTCTTAACTTCCTCCCTACGAGAGACTGATAACATGTTCTCTAAAAACAAAAGTCGGAAGTAGAAGTCAGAAACAATATATTTTTGCTTCATAAAAAATGATTTTTTTATTATTTTTAGAAATCATATTAAAATTACGTGTCCAAACTTAACTTTTGACTTTTTTGCTTCCAAAAGTTAAAAAAAACAACTTCCAAAAGTAACATCCAAACGGGCTACGAGGGTTCAAACTTTCGTAATAGTAGCTACTAGTGCTAGTATCTTGCAAGTAGAGTATGTGTACATTTAAAAGAAGTTCACTGCACCTTTGAGTCAACTCGGTGGAGTCATACAAGTAAAACTGGTTATGAGTCAACTCATTCGGACAGAGGGAAATGTAGTGTTCAGTTACTATGTTTATGGGCTACAAAACTCAAACACATAAATGATTCTTATAAAGAAGCCGAAAGAGGATGAAATAGTGAAATTGATTGGATTTGTTTCATGTCCTTCGAAGCCACGCATTCCCCACTACTATCGCTATTATATAGGTTCTTGCTTTTAGTTTTGGTATTAGTCTTCCCCATCATCTCCATAATATATCATCACAAACATGTACAGACCCTAAACCCGTTTAATGGAATCTTAATTAGCAACGCTCTCTTTCTCTCAGCAAACATAAAGACACGTTAAGACTGAAAGCAAAAGCAACGTGACCCATATATAAAGAGTGTACCCAAAAACAACTCCTCCCTCTTCTTACATATATATTCCTTTGTGTGTTACACAAATTAACAAGTGTACATTCATTTCTTAAGGATCATTTTTTCAGTTTCTCAGTAGAATCCAGTGTTCATGAATTAGCAGTATACTTCTTCATTCTCACTTTCCCTTCTCATATAATTCTAAAGGTTCTATACATTTGGTGACTGAACACAAAGATGACAGAGTCAAAAATGGAGTATGAAAGGTTAAGACACATATTTGTGACAGTTTTTCTATATAACTTTGCTGTTTTCATGGTGATTCCAGTCATTACAGATGTAACAATGTTAGCTCTATGTCCTGGTCAAGATGAATGCTCACTCGCCATTTACCTCAGCGGTTTCCAACAAGCGGTATGTATTCCGATTCTTCTTCTTCTGTATAAACATGCATGCAGGATCAGATCATCATGATCGTGTTGCACTTGTAATTTTTTAGAAAATTAGTTGCACTTGATTTATTAATTAATCACTCAACTTAGTTTAATTAGGATAATTAATCTTGTGATTAAGAGAAAATATTTATATCTGAGTGGAGATTGTACAAGCAAACTAAGGCATAAATTGGAGTTACAGTGGCCAACAATGATAGTGGTGGTGGTACAAAGTACAAAGTGACGAACTGCACCACCATCAAAGTGGATATCGTTGGTTTTAACTTTGAAATAGTGGGGGTGGTGGAGGAAAAAAACGGCAGGCTTTGATCCGCCATTCACTGAATCAGTTATAACTTGCCTGTTTTTGGTCCTACCAATTTTGTATTAAGATTGAGATGAGATAATAAAAGCTTAAAATCCAACGGTCAATAAAACTGATCCGTACTTACGTCATCTGTCATTCTAGTTTGTTGTCTTCATCTTCTTACTAGTCAGTCAGCAATGAAGTTAAGTATAAAATGCATTATATGAATGATGATGATGATCCAAGTAAATTTTGTTTGTAAAGTTAGGTTTACTTGAGATTTTAGTTAATTTTGTCTAATCTACTACGTATTTGTATTTTGGCATAATCCAATTACTTCGAAAGCTTAACTTGTCACTCATGTGTCACGAGAGAGTTAGACAAAAAAGTATCAATAGCTTTTGTATTCATGCCGAGGATGTAGAAGTTCCAACATTCTTACTTGTAGTTGGAGGCAAATCAATATCTGTATAAAATTTACAGGGGACAACTCCAAACTCTTGACAAAGAAACAATGAAATTTGTGGTCCATGGCAATTTTTATTGGATTTCCACACAAAAACAGATGTGGGGTTTTTCATTTCTGCTCATTACTTTGCTTAATTCCGCAAGATTTACTGAAAAAAAAATGCAGGAAATAACTTGATTTAGCCGGCACCTAGAGGTGCTAGCTCCACCTCTCTAACTCATATAGAGTTTTCGATTTCCACAGGGATTTCCATTATAAGTAAAGTAGTTGAGATCTCGTCACGAGGTCACTAGTCACCTAATTTTTATTCCAACTCCCAATAATAAGGAAATAACTTGTGGACTGCAAATGTTTGTATATTTAGGCTTATTTCAATTCTTTCGGTCTAGTTTTTTATTTGGTGCATTACTCACTATGTAACTTTACAACAGTCCTTTCATAAGCAGTTTTCTTTGCTATGGATAATAGGTTTTTAAGTTAATTAAACGTGGTTACGTCATATGTGTGCCGACCCAGCTAATTAGGGCGGTTCCGCGAGTCAAAATGCAACTTCAAAAGCTTCAATTTCTTTCAACATTTTGTGGATTTTTCCATAAAGCCTGGCTGTTCTTTATTCTTTTCTTTGATACAATAGCCATTAATATGTTTTGTGCGCGTGGCTAAGATATTTTAATATGTTGCGAGTCTTGTGACCAATTTCGCTGGTGGGTTTACGTTATTGTTTGTAGGTAACAGGGTTGGGCAGTCTAATGGTGATGCCAGTGGTTGGCAATCTCTCTGATTCTTACGGACGAAAAGCTCTTCTAACTCTCCCTATGATTCTCACCATTTTGCCCTTAGGTACTTCATATTTCTCCATACTAGTAGCAGGACTGGTAGTTGCAGTTGCACCCAAAATCTCACAATGAGTAACATTTTTCATTGGTTAATGACCGACAAATTTTACTTATTGCTTCTTTTTATCATAATATGGGTTTGCCAAATAATCTTAAAGCTAAAGATAAGAAAAGAGTAGTGTTCCTTATATTCTAAATATTCTTGTCGTTCAAAACACTTTTACTTCCTTTCTGTTAACTTCACTGTATTGTGATGCTATATGTCATCCAGTTACTTTCTTTTTGCTTTTGTTTTTGTTGTCCAAAAAGCTATTCATTTTCAAGAGTGTCCTATTTGTCGAAACTTATAATTACCAAGGACCAATTATTCTCACACTTAAAGTCACCTTAACATGCAAGCAATACTCACCAAAGACATGCTCAGCTGAATAAAGTTTTTCCTTTTTTTCTCTTTAACTTTGAACTTTCCAACAAAAACAAAAGGAATTTTGTAGGGTAACTCAGACGTGCGCCTTTGTTCCATCATGTATGTCCTAGTTATGGAACTCCTTGTAGCCGTGGGTGGTTTCTTAGTCGGGTTAAGACCTTTATCTCACAACTCATCAAAAGTAAATAAAAAAAATCGTATGTTTTAGTACACTTAGTTCAATTTTCTAACTATGTAATTAAACGATTCATGACAGCAATATTAGCATGTGGAAGGACCAAGTACTTCTTCTATGGTTACTATGCTCTCAAGACTCTCACTGCAATGTTTTGTGAAGGCAGTGTTCTCTCACTTTCTCTAGCTTATGTGGTAAGTACATTTCCATTTTCCTCTAACTGCTGGGTTTGTATTGTGTTTTATTTTTTCAATTTTTAATCTGGGGTTGAGTTTGAATAAAAGTTAAGGTGAGCTAGATTTATGGAGCTTTCAGAGTAGTTTGACACAAGGAGGTCTCTCCTATTTCACTGCTAGGGGCCAAGTGACAAATAGGTGTTGCAATAGTGTCTCAGTTGCACTTGCTTAGCTCCCAAGTCCCAACAGTCATATTCAACTTGGCTTTAGATGAGGCAATTGCTAGTTTGCTACATACAGTACAAGATTTCTCTTTTAGAGTCTACTGAGAGTCTTCATTAACTGCTTATTATCCTTCATTTTCATTGTCTCCGGGTATCTAGGCAGATAACATTTCAGAAAGCCGAAGATCTTCAGCTTTTGGAATTTTATCTGGCATTGGGTCTTCTGCGTTCCTATGTGGTACCTTAACCTCTCGTTTCATTTCCACGGAGTCTACTTTCAAGGTTTCTTCAAAACCATTTGTCTCTCAACATATATTTCATCGGTCTACATATATTTATTTCAATTGGTTTCCAACAAGGCAATAATGTAAGTTCTGGATGACCCATGGCAGGTTTCTGCATTTGTCGCTATATTGGCAACGTTGTACATGAGATTTTTCTTGCCAGACTCTAGTTGTAATATTGATCCCACCTCTTGTTCAAAATTGATATCGAATAAGACCAAGAGAATTGGCAACAACGTCGTTGATGATTCGTGTCCGAAGATACAAATTGGCAAAAGGATTCCGTCAATAGATGATATGATCCATTTGCTGAAGACTAGGTAATTAGTTCAAGTTATGTGCTGTTGCTGAGTATAAATCCATCATTTGTGTTAGTGTTAGTTTTTACGTGTAATTGTCTAAGTTCACCTATTGTCAGCACTACTACGCTTTTTCTAAATTTTATGATGTAATTGGTCATGCAGTTTGATATTTAGACAAGCGGCAATTGTTGCATTTTTCACCAATCTTGCAGAAGGTGGTCTTCGTGAGGCATTGCTGGTGATAAATCTCTCCATAAATCCTGAGATGAACTACTTTAGAACATGTGCACTTTTGTGGTTTCAGGCCTTGAGATTTTTTTTTTTTTTTTTTTTTTTTGGTGATAATAACCCCTACACTCCCATTATTATGTGGTGCAGTACTTCTTGAAGGCGCGTTTTCACTTTAACAAGGACCAATTCGCTGACTTAATGTTGATAGTTGGGGTTTCAGGAGTGATATCACAGGTTTCTTTTATCAAATTTTCCAATTAGAATTATGCTTACAATTTTTATCTCTATTTCGATTACACTTCTTCCATATCCCCTGATTTGTGTATCCAGAGTTTTTAATAGTTGATTTTTTATAAGCTGCTGAATCTTGAATTCATCTTGCAGCTGGTTATCATGCCCATACTAGTCCCTGGTTTAGGAGAAGAAAAACTGCTCAGGATTGGGCTACTTGCAAGCTGTGTACATGTGAGGACCTGGAATGATGCAGATTTTTTTTTTTTTTCTGTCACTGTACTTTTCCTTTCATGTTTGTGTGATTTTTATGGTTTTTATGTTAAGTTTCTGGACTTACTCATGTACAAACCTGGAATGATGCAGATGATTACGTACAGTATATCATGGGTGCCTTGGGTAAACTTCTCCTCTAACAACAAAATCTATAATCTTTCTGAATTTCAATTGTTCTAAACAACTTTCCATCTCGTCCAGATGTTCAAGTAGTTGATATTCTTCCATCTGTGTTCTTTATTGGTTGTTCGCCGTTTAATATTTGTGTTGTCACATGTAATACCTGTATACTTGTGCAGGTTCCCTATGTTGCTACTGCAATTGTTGTTCTTGCTGTTTTCTCAACCCCATGTGTGAGTTCTTTATTTAGCATCAGAATTCAAAGCTAAACTTTGGTTGTCCCAGAAATACATCTTTGAACTGAACTTTTAAGGTTCAAATTGGTACAGTTAAGGAGCATAGCATCTAAACAAGTCGGACCAGAAGAGCAGGTAATTTGTTTATCCAGTATCTCAAGTATCGTAAGTTATGAATGAATGTTGTTACAATTGTTTAAGAAGGGTGAAATTTTGATTTCCTCATTTACTGCATGTTTATCCAGTGGAACAAAATTTGGTTCTAATTTCTTCAAAGCTACTTTCCAGGGGAAAGCTCAAGGGTGCATTTCTGGGATAGGTTCCTTTGCCAACATAATATCTCCATTAGTTTTTACTCCTCTGACAGGTAATGATCACGCAAGTGTATCAACGGCTTAAATGCGTGCTTTGTCACAGTTGGTTCGTAAATTGACGACCAGGTGTTATGGCTATTTCCTTTTTTTCTCCCAGCTCTTTTCCTGTCAGATAGAGCACCATTTCATTTCCCAGGGTTCAGTATCATGTGCACAGGATTTGCAATGGTAAGCACTTCTCAAGTTTATTTCTTGCACCCCCTACAATGTCTTTTCATAGGTAGTATTTTGAAACAAACTTTCCTGTGGGTTTGCTGATTTTTTACATCATACAACTGCCCGTCTGACCTGATACTGTGTATGCAGATGATAGCCTTCATACAGAGTCTTATGATAAGGCGTGTTCCTACTATTTCAAATAACAAAAGCAACAGTAATGCTTACAACGAGGCCTGACATTTTTCCCTATGCTCCTCGGTGACGTGTAACTAGTCAGAAATATCATTGTTGTTTCTGCATTTGCTGATAGCTATTACTCCAACAATGCAACAAAATAAGTTTGCCTGAACGCACGTGCACTCTAGCGCAGTAGTTGGTTGTTGACGGGAAACAGCATTCATCCTCTTCCTTCTAACCATGTTTTTTCTAAACTACCAAGGCAGGCATTACGGTTCCACCAAGCTGGGGATGAAATTGAGCATACTGATATGACTCGTTTGCTGCACTAGTGGGTTAACAACTCAACACGCGCATTGTTCATATGTAATATGTGCTTGCATATATATAGGAGTTGCAGAATTTTAGATATATTAGAGATAAATTTTCAATTTGTAAAATATATGTAATGTACCTCATGTAATTTGGTGAAGTACTGGGAACTTTACATGAAGAGCTTAATACTGAAATGAACTTTTGACGCTATTTTTTTTTTTTTTTTGATCTATTTTTGAAGCCAAGTTGTGAAATTGAAGACTAGAGAACTGTCAGTTCAGTATGCTGACGCACTACAGTGGTCTGTCGAGAATCGTTTACTGGGCACTCAGAATTTAGTACCTAGCTAAACACTTACAGCACATAATTATGTGACGGGGTTAGATTCTGTAACCTGTCATCCGTGAGATGCACTAAAACACTCAGGTTGGTACTCCCTGAGATGAATCATTGGCCATTTTGCCATCCATGAGATGAAACTCAGGTTAGTACTGCATTTGCCATTTGCCATTTGCCATCCGTGAGATGAAACATACATTAAATACCATTTAACATAAAGAAACAAAATCAGTTTGGGTTGGTACTGCATTTGTCATTTGCTTTACAAACAAAATCAGTTGGGTTGGTAATGAAAGATTCCTGATAGCACCTAATAAAACTGACCATGGCAATGTGCCATGTTTAGTCACACCACGTAATTTCCATGCAAACCAGAAATTTGGCTATATATACCCTTTCACCTAAGACTAATACTCCACACTTCATCAAACAAACCCCCACAAGAGCCGGTTTCATTCTCAATTTCCAGTGTTCAAACAAAAAACAATGGCTAGGTTCAATATCACTACTTCCATCGCGGTTCTTTTGATCGCAGTACTTTCCCTAGCTGCCGTAGAGGCATCAATTTACAGAACTACTGTTACCACCACTGAGATCGAAGATGACACGGAAAATCAACAATCACAGAGGTGTCAAGCGGCAAATGCGCGGAATGCGCATGAATATGTGTCAACAATATTTACGACAATCAACACAAAGAGGTGATGATATCATAATGGAGGAGAGCAATCCAACAAGGCAAGGACTACAGGACTGTTGTAGAGAGATGAGGGGAGTGAGCGAGGAGTGCAGGTGTGAAGCTATTAGACAAATGATGCAACAAATGCATGGACAGGCCTACCAGGGACAAATGATGCAGAAGGCTAGACAACTTCCTTCTATGTGCGGAATGGGGCCTCAGTATTGCGATATCCGTGGACGATATGTCGAGTACTAGACTGGTATCGCGACATGCATGCATGGAGCTATCTACAATAAAAGTAGTCTGTTGTTGTTTCTTAATTAGCTAGGAATACACACCATCGTGTGTGTTTGTTTTGTGTTTTCTAGCTTCTCCTGTAAAAGGCTCAATCTCTTTAAATAAAACTCAGGTGAATGCTAAATTTTACTTTAATTACAAATTGTCGACTCACTAACTAGCCAAGTATGTCGTATTAACTAGACTACGATCGGGAACTGCCGGTAACAAGGCATCACTGATCAGGATAATAAGCAACAATAATTCACAGTCTGGCCCTAGCTCTTCCACATCATATGACTTTTAAAGTGAAGAGAAAAATCTGAGAGAACCGCAGTAACTGCAAAGGTACATTTAATGTCACAACGAAATCAAAGGACTTCTCAATTAGGTGTTAATGGCCTAGCTAATATCTCAAGTTCGAACCAAATCAAATTTCTGATTTTTGTTTGAGAATTTCTGGCCATTGTTTACCAAATTTTAATTTCCAGAAGTTGCTTTTTGATTTCTAGAGGCAAAAAAGTCAGAAGTTAGTTTGGATGTCGAATTTCAGGATGACTATTAGAAGAAGAAAAAAAAGTAACCTTTTTATAAAGCAAGAACTTACTTCTTCTTCTGGTACCAAAACAGGCTAAGTAAAGTCGGCAATTTGTATCCAGTAAAGAAGCTTTTTAAGATTTTAACAGTAGTCCAATGTTGGTCGATTAGGGTTGTATTTAGACACTGCCTTGCCAATTTTTTTTTTTTTTATCGTTCAAAGGGAATAGATTAAAGTGGCCACAAGTCGTGTGTGAGCAAATACAACTGAGTCAACTGACAAAGAGCGAAAAGCCCACAAAAACAAAAATAAAGCTTAAGCAGAGAAAATTCTAGGAATACAAAGAGTGTCAAAGGAAGAAGACACGTCTGGTGAAACCTAAAAATCAAAGAGCAACTTGCAAACCACAATGAGGACCACTGCCTATTGTCAATTAGCAGACTCGTCAACTTCTTTTATAATTAAATCATCTTGGTTTTTACGAGATCACTAAACATTTCTTCACGATTAGTCTTCATGGAGGAAAACCTAAACCCCATAGGGATCCAAACTCCAAGAGTTTATCAGCTGAAACTTTGTTGGGAGCTTTAGATTTAGGAAACTTTTTCTTTTTTATACTTGAAAGAGTACCACTTGGGAACATACCAGTACCTTTGGATTTCATACTCAATTCCTATAATTGGCTTGGACGATGACGGCTTTGCGATGCTTAACTTTGAATCATCCAAAACTAACTGGGAAGTGGTTATCTCCCCTTCTTCTTCTTCGAAACCATGAAACCTGTTATGGGATTCAAAACCAGGGGAATGGCGGGTCCAGTAGATGACGGTTTTGTCATGCCAAATTACTAATCCAAATGAATTTTGCTTTGCAGTTGTTTTAGTTGACCTGAAACATTGTAAAAGGAGAGACGCTAGCAACAAAAAAAGAGTTTTAGATTAGTCAATCGTCTCATCTGCATCACATAATAAAGGGGGGTAGAGAGCTGGAAAAGCAGTGAGAGATACTGCCCAAAGAGCATTAGAAGAAGGTTCTGTTAGAGCATTGCTTGGTCGAACTCACAAGTGTTGCTATCTCAAGATTGTTGTCAAAACTATATCTTGATTTCTAGTCTATTAGTTAAGTCCCAGACTATGATAGAAATATAGTTGAGAAACAGTGGATCACGGCAGTCATCATTGCTTCTACCGTTTGAAGGCGGAGATCAACCGAAGCTTTTGGAGAACTTCATCAACAAAAGGTACGTGAAGACTGAACCACCTATTTCTCAAGTTATATTCACTTTTCTATCATTGAGACGATGTCGCATAACTAATTAGACTATGATGCATATACAAGAATTTCGAGTCAAGTTTATCTTGGTAATTAGTTCTCGAAATATAATAACTAAGATCGATGAACATTTGTTCATACTTGATGAATTTCGGTTAAGGACAATTTATTGTTCAGAATCAAGATCATGATTCAAGTTTTATCATTCGAAAATAGCATGGAACGGTGATATGTGTCATTGATGTTATTCGGGAATGTTTCGAATCGATTTAGAGAGAAATATAGAACTACTATAGATTCGGATACAAGACAAATGTTATTAGTCTTACAAACTAGGAAAGCCATTATAAGCTCTTGAACTCAGATTATGTGTACTCGTACACGTCGCGGAGTAGCTATATATCGACTTCCATTTGTGGTACGCATATTCTTACGCCCATCATGTGAAAATCTGTTTAACTCGTGAACCGGATCGGACGCATACTCGTATGCAAACCATTTTGGAACTTTGGTTACTGGCTTAGGATTAGTATCCAAACCCGAGTACACATACCAAAATAGTTTTGTGTTCCCGAACTTCATTTGTGTATCCAAACCGTAGTAGGCAAACCAAAATAGTTATGTGAACTCCGGAACCGTGATGATCTTAAGGTATCCATACGGGTATGCATACCTAAATAGTTTTGTTAACTCCGAACTTGGTTTGGCTCGTTAGCTTACAAACGGTACACGTCTTGTGAATGAACCGACTCACAAACGACAATGGTATTTGTACCTTGTACACCTACTAACCATGTCGATTATTTTCAAGTGCAATTGAATTATTTCTATGAAATAATTAGCATTTGATTAATTCTTTAAAAACACTAGACTTATTTGATCACATGATTGTGACTCAGATTTAATGTCTTATGTGTTCATGAAAATGAATATTAAACCAGGTCCAGTTATCTTTCCTTGATAACTCGAGTATCCTGATCATGATCGATTGCTGAGCTGCTCTCTTGATCAAGATAGATAGAAATCGTCAAAGTTTTCTTCGTCTCAAACTTTGTTGATTCCACAGGTTTTATACTTGTGAGGTGAATAATAATCTAGGTTGCACTTCGGGTTGCATAAGTCCAGATTTTGAGGTTAGCTAGACTTTTTCTATTGCTACCGATTTCCATCACTTTTAATCAAACTATTGATTGAAAAAGGAAGTCATGTATAGGATTAATCTGTGGGAGGAATATTGATTCAAAGTCTTCAATTGAGTTGAAGTAACTCTTAGTTGGTGTGACGTCAGCTAAGAGAATCAATTGTGCGAAGTCCTGTTGGGATTCAAGACGCGTAAGGAGCGCGACTGTACCTTAATCGGTGGATACCTTTTATGGCTCAACTACATTCCAGTCCGAAGTTAATTGGTAGTAAGCTAGTGTATGTGGCGGCTTAATATAGTTTAGTGTTCAATCTGGACTAGGTCCCGGGGTAATTCTCCATTTGCGGTTTCCTCGTTCACAAAACTTCTCGTGTACATGTTATTTCTTTTTCAGCATTATATTATTTATCTTTATAATTGAAATATCACAGGTTGTACGTTAATCAATCATAGTAGATAAATTCGTCTAGTTTGTTGGATACGACTTGATTGATTCTTGGACATTGGTCTTTGGTACCGTCCAAGTAATCTCTTTGTGATTAGGTTCACGGATTTGATTCTGTAAACGTTCTAATCGCAAGAGAGAGAGAGAGAGAGATATAACTCTAGATACTATTCCTTGATTGAGTTTAACTCACATAATTGTATTGAGTTTGTCCATACAGATTGCCTAAGAAAAAAAGTGGAGGTGTATTTTGGTACCCACGCGTTTTCAGGTTCAAATGAGTTCAACTATTTTGAGTTCAATAAATTCAAGCAAAAGGTAGAACAAGATAGAAGTAGGGACCATGGCATTGCAATAAGTCAACTTTGAAAAAGTCGTCTTTCGCGAGAACAACACTACAAGGATTTTAAGATGAACAAGCTACTCTCCTTGAACACTTTACAATGAATCTACGACAACTTGCTATGCTATATGGACTAGGGAAATGGATAAGGTGGAAGCCAGTATGAGAATAAGGAAGACGATACCGTTGTCGATGATGCCTCGGAAGAAGATGAAGATGAATACCTCCTTGATTAGTTAGATGTAGCTAATTTTAATTAATTTGTATTTATTAGTTAAGTTTAATTTAAATATTATTGCCTTAACTTATCAATTAGTTTAAATAGCCTAACTGCATTACATCTAATTAAAATAAATAACATGAAATTGAAAAACAGCATCTATCGGCCTCGGCCACCCTGGTTTTGACGCCCCCGTGCATCATCTCTTGCTACTTTTATAGCCCAAAGGTGCTTAGTTAGATCATCCCTTAGCTTCCCATAGAGTCCCCGGTTTTGGATTCTGTCGTTGGCAAGTCTTTATTCACTTGACAGACGGCCATGCCTCACCACTAGCCTTGGCCTCAAATCTTCGTCAGGTTGGGTCACGTCTGGTTTTCTCAATAACCATGTTATGCAGAATGATGCAAGTTAGCATAATTTTGTTCATTATATGAAGATCAAAAAAGCGTGTCGGGCCAGCTATGATGGCGAACTTCCTTTTCAGTATGCCAAAAGCGCGTTCAACATTCTTCCTCAATTTCATTTGTTGGTCGTTAAAGTACTTCATATCCTTCGCAGTAGTCGGTCCAAAGCCTGTCTAACTATAAGCTTGAACCAAGTTGACCATTCTGGATAGATCTCGTCTGCTAGATAATACCCCTATGTGTAGTCATGACCGTTGATGGTGAAATTACAGTGTGGCGCGATCCCATGCTTAAGATCTTCAAACAATGGTGACTTACGCAAAACGTTGACATCGTTATTTGAACCCGGGAGTCCAAAAAAAAGAATGCCAAAACCAACAATCATAAGTATCCGACGCTTCCAAAATTGCTGTTGGTTTTGGATAATGACCCTTATATTGGACTGTGCCCATTCAACCTGGACACGCATGCAACGTCCCAAAGTGCATGCGGCAAGACTACCTAGCATTCCTAGAAAATCCCTCACGGTGTTTTCGGAAATGATTATTTCAACATCTCCCTTCCTATGTTGGCTTTCTTAAAAATGTTGGACCAAAATGTTCGACTATTGTTTCACGAAACAATTTGAGATACCTAAAGTGGTTGTTTTGCTAATATAAATGTAGTCATGTGTGGAATTCGCTGGTACCCCGTAAAATGATCATACTGATAATTAAAAAAAGTTTGTACCTAACAAAGCTCGGCAATAATCCTTTGCGTCAAGTTGCGACTCATGCGGGTGTTGACGCCGAAAAATCACATCGGAGTAGACATATCCATGATTAAAATAATAATGCATCATCTTGTCGTGGTAAAATCAGATCACGTCACGTCCATCTTAAATTCATAACTTCATATGGCTCTAAAGGCTTTACGTATTATCTCGATTGTAATTGCAACATAAAATTTCGCCTCCTTCTATCTTGAATTGCGTCTTCATCCATTTGACGCAAAATCTCTATATACATTTCTTCCTCTTCTTCATACAAAGTTCCATCCATCTCCATATCATCCTTAGAAGAACCAAAATCAGGATTCATTGTTGAAAATTGAAAGTGATTGAAATTGCAAAAAGTTTGATTTGATGAAAGCTTGTTGTGAATTTGGGAGATCAAGCTCGAGTAGTATTTATTGGGGTAGAAAATAGCCGTTCTAGTGGTCATTAAAAATTAATCGTTCATGTCAAACGAAACCCGCCTAGCGGATTATGTTTTCCTCCAACGTTTTAACTTAATCCGCCTCGATTTTGATTCGCCCAATGCATTTACTATAGTGGAAAAAGTTATTGTCCCATCCACGTGGCTCAACAAAAAAAATATTTGGCAATTGCCATAGAATTGCATGACCTAGCCAATATCTCAAGTTCAATACAAACCAAATTTCTGATTTGTGGTTGAGAATTTCTGGCCACTGTTTACCAAATTTTAAAGTTGAACTATCCAGTAAAGTCAGCAAATTTTATCCTGCAAAGAAGCTTTTAAGGTTTTAACATTAGTCCAATGTTGGATCAATTACGGGTTGTATAGGTCACCGCCTTGCCAAATTACTGATCGAAATGAATTTTGCTTTGCAATAGTTTTAGTTGACCTGAGACATTGTAGTAGGAGAGACGCTAGAAGCCTAGAAGAAGCAACAAAAAAGAGTTTTAGATAAGCTGATTTTGTGTTGTCAATCGTCTCATCTCCTAGGCTTCAACACCTCCGTTGGAGTATCGGCCCTAGTAGTTGTTATCCTGAATTGAAAGGTGGTTGTATCAAACCATTTTAGCCCGTCGACCTAGACCTATGATTTGGTGTAATGATTTTTATGGGGTACGTGCTACCTACCTACTCCATAACCCAGTCTTAGTCAGAGTAGTTGAATTGGTATACCATGGGGTAGGATGTCCCTTAAATGCTACACCCCACTTAAATAAATGGGATGAAACAAAACAAACTCACGGGAAGAAAAGAAATAAAGACCCATATTGCGCGCCAACTTATCCACTTCCCATGGTTTTTATGCCCAACTTGTATGGCAGTGCTTTTGCCAAAAAGAAAAGAAAGACAGTTGCAGTAATTGAATATTCCATCAAAATGTAATAATTGAAGATAGCAGTGCATCATGATAGAATCTTGCTCGTACAGAATCCCAACCACCATATTTTACTACCGGTACATGACATTTACGGTTCAATAGCTTTGAGATTTTGAACACAGTAAGAGCATATCCTATGGGTAGTCTCCAAATGGAGACTAACTCGCCCATATGAAGGACCCCTCGCTCATATGAACGAGTGAACCCACTATGGGCAAATAAGAAAATAGCACTACACCGGAGACTATCTCCCGTAAAGTAAAAAAATTTCGAAGAAGACGGGAGACAGTCTCCCGTCCAAAACAAAAATAAAAAAAAAAACAAATTTAGACAGGGACAGTCCCAGTAAAACAAAAAAAAAAACAAAAACAAAAACTACATGGACGGGGGACTTTCCCCCGTCCAACAAAAAAATCAACTTAAAAAAAAAAAAAAAAAATAACTACATGGACGGGGAAAGTCCTCATCCAACAAAAAAAAAACTAAAAAAAACTTAATAGACGGGGATAGTCCTCAGGTCAAAAAGAAAAATGCGGAAAAAAAATAAAAACGGGGACTGTTCCGTTTACTTCTAAAAAAGCAAATTTTTTGACGGATAGTCCCCGTCTAGTGTGACACTCCAACCACTCGCTCGATCGAACGAGTGCATGGTAGTCTTTAGGCGAAAAGGGACCAAACACTACCCATAAAAGACTCTAATTTGTCTAATTGGTAGTGCCCTCCTTCATTTGAAAGAGTGACACTACCCATAGGATATGCTCTTTGAAAGGCCTATTCCTATGCAAATTGAAAAAAATGATTTTGGCATGCCATGTGGCATGGCAAATGAGTTTCCCACTATGGTAAATATGTCAAATTTGATTAAAAATATATATTTAATTGTGTTGGGTGGGAACCCTAGTGAATAAAAAAAACAGTTTTTTGGTTAATTAGCCGTTGAATTTGAATTCTTGGGTCAAAAAGACGAGCAAAATATGCCAACCTTTCAAATATCCAATATGTTATAAAATACTTTTCTAATAGCCAAACGGGATATTTCACCCAATTTTCTATGGACGAGTTTACGAGAAATGCCCTTTATTCTCCCGTCGTCAAAATAAACAGAGGATTAGTTCGGCCTTCCTCATTCCAACAAACTTGAGCTTCTTCTCCCTAAAGATTCTTCACCGGGATCTGTTAGTGAGCTGGAGAAAAACACCATAGTTTCTCTATAGTATTTTTGTTTATATCGACTTCTTCTCCAATGTGCAATGACTTCTTCTCTTTTTTTTTTTTTTTTTTTCGTTGTTGTTGGTGTTGTGATGTGAATCATGTCTTCCGGGGAAGAGAGCTAATAAGTAATGGTTACGCTTGTAATAATGTCTTGCAGGAAAGAGAGCTAATAAGCAAGAAATTAGTACAAACAGAGGTTTTTCCTTCACTTCGATTGTTAGCATCCGATGCTTGACAAAAATGCACGAACCGAAAGAAGTAAGCGAGTAAAGATGATGTAATAACAGTTCTTCGCCGTTGATGTTGAGAATTTTTTTTGAAAGGGATTGATTCATTTAGCGATTCCGGTAAGATAAGGAAGGTTGGTGATTTTAATTAAGTTATTGATGTTCGAAGTGGACAAATAAGAAGAAATGGGCTTTCTGCGGGTTGGTTTTGAGAGTCATTAGTAACCCACTTCATCTCCATGTCTTACAATACAACTTTGATCACTAACTTCACTACAATTTATATTGTTATACTTGAACACTACCAAATATTCCTCCTTTGTAAAACATGTTCAAAATGACAACCAAATTTTTCTAAACGAAATCGGTGCCTTGGTGATAACGTTCTGTGATGGAACAAGTAAAAGAAACAACTAATCTCTTTACTCCAATCTATCTTGTCGGAGTTGTTTGTTGTATACGTAGGCACATGGGTCTTGATACAGAATATGGAAGATAGCGGTTGAGTTGTTTTTCTTTGTGGTGCAGAGAGAAGGTTGATTGTTTGCGGTGCTAGTAGATGGATTGTGCATGCGGTGGTGGTACCTTATAAGACCTATCACGTAATTAGGCTTGAAATTGAAATTGCACATAATGGGTGTTGTTGTAGGCAAGGACTCAAAGAAAGATAATGTAATTAATTTATCTATATTTGTCGGTTGTTGAGGTGATTATAAGATAAACCTAGATTTATTCTAGAATATATAAGATGCACTGAGTGCATAATTAATATTCTCGAGAAAAATATATTTTGCCTAGGTTTCATCCGAGAGCATAATGTACATGTATATTCTTATAGAAAATATGTTTTGGCCGTATGCACTGGCATAATGCATATTCTTATATGAAATAAATTTTGGTCACATTGCACCTAGGTGCATAATGCATATTTTTTTATAGTAAATAGATTTTGGTCGATTGCACTTACAGTGCATAATGCATTTTGATGCGTAATGCATATTTTTATATGAAATAAATTTTAGTTGGGTTCCAACCAAGGTAAATGCATATTTTTTAGAAATAAATTTTGTTCGAAGTTGCCTTTGTGCATAATGTATCCACGACTCGGTTGAAAATAAATTATTTTTTTCTTCGAATTTCATATCAACAATGGATCTTGTTTTGTAGAGATTTTCAAGCCCTTTCCAAAATATAAACTTTATTAAAATCAGACTTATATTTTGGAAGTTAAGACATTCTCGCGATTAATTTTAATTGTAGAGAAAATAAATAGGAGAGAGAAAGGATTTGAAAAGAATAAAGTTTAAAGAAAAGGGTATATATATTAATATTTCCTAATGTCTTTTCACCTGACCTATATTTTACAAGTTCATTACTCCCATACTTTGTGATTTGGTCATACGACGTTTAGAAAAAAAATATATTTGTGTTTATGTGGTGTTTTATAATTTTTTTAGTATTATAAAGATAATCAGTGGGACCCTTTAAATATAAAAATATATTATAAAAGTGAAAAATCACGAGAGAATGAGAGATTATATGTATATAAAATTACTCGAGATAAAGTTTTATCGTTGGAGATAAAGAGACTATCGTTGGAGATGGAAAGACCATCGAAATATGAAGTCTTTATCGCCCATAGAAAACTTTCATCGTGGTATGTCTATATGTTATTACCGACATATGCGGCGTATGAGTCGCAGACTTAGCTTACCATAATGGGACATATATGGCGAATATGTAGGTTTGCCATACCCGTAGGAAAAACAAAAGAAAAAGAGAAACCTAATGATTAGGCAATCACATGTGCTTGCTTGACGTAAGAAGGGTGCAAAAAATTCAGACGGAAAAAATAATACTTGGTGAATTTTAGGTTAAACCACGTGCATGTTACAACCTGTGAACTGTGATCAGTTGACGCCAACTCTATGCCTTTCTTGCTCCCTTTTCTTTTAGAGAAGCTTATACACCAATTCTTCGCCGAGATCCCGCATGACACCCTACCCACGATCATGCCCACTTCATTTACATCTTATTAGCTGTTCTTAATGTAAGTCTTAATGGTAGAGGGTTTATTTACTATAGAGTAAAAGTGAGCGTTAAAGAGTGTGCTTACGCCTGGTATGTCGCTTATTTGAGTCCAACAAGCGGTCACAACGCGCAAGTCTGACCTATAGATTCTGTGTA
>JAJJWW010008315.1:124726-150577 GCA_023531295.1 Papaver armeniacum | reverse complement strand
AATAAGAGACAAGACCAAGGAATCCTTCTTCGTTACGAAACAATGAATCAAGTTATGTTCTTTTCTACTTGTTATTAGTCACAAATTATCATAACCGTAGGTAAAGCAAACCTCGAGTGCTAAACCCCTAAATCCTTGTATCACCGGACACGGAAGTTCTCGATCACCTGATTCTATTTACCAAACCACCTAGTAGTAGCTCTCCTCTAGATGTAATTTAAATAAACGCATTAAGATTTATGAACTTATTAGGTTAATATTAGTAGTTAGACTCTTAGATCAAGGTCTACTTGCTAACGTTGTTTCTACACACAATTGCTCCACTAATCCCTCCATGAGGTCTCGTGTTTGCTACTTATGTAAAGAGTCAAGAAACGATTACTTATCTCCTAACTTTCACTAGCTTTAGATCAAATTAACAAATCAATTTAGCGTGCACTCAAACAATCTATCAATCAATCATGAATGTCTTTTAGATCACTCCTATTAGTAAAAACAAACGATAATTATATGTGAAAAACTTCAAGATGGAATTTGAAAACAAAAACTTAAAATCATATGTTAAGAACTAGGAATTCATCCTCAATCAATAAGAAAATTAGCTACTCATGCTTTTGAAATTCACACAAATAATAATTAAAAGAAGAATTTTCAAATTCACACAAGTAATTAAAAAGAAAAATCTCTTGGAAAAGCAAGCAAACACAAGTGATGTGTGTGTAGAGAGGTGTGTAGAAGTTGTAGAAAACTTCTCTATTTATAGGCTTCAATATTCTCCAAATCTTCTAAGAGTAGAATCCTTTTCCCTTTAGCAATTCACTTTCAATTCAAGCTTTTCTCAACTCTTCCACCTTCTCTTCCAAATTTGAGTCCAATTCTCATCCAACTCTAGCCCAAGTCTTCACACCCATGAGAGAAGTCCTGTAGAAAATTCGGAATTTTGTCGCACGAATCCTGGATTGTGGCTTAATCGGCCGAATAGTGTGTTTATCCTTGAAAATTTACGCATTTGTCAGGAATTTAACGGAATATTCCGTCGGTCCACCGTTAGGACTAACGGTCAAAGCGGGTCAACCGTCGGTCAGCGTTAGTCAGCCGGTCAACGAAACGAGGGAGTGGCTATGAGTCACCACCGAGTCGACCGAGTGGTCTTAATCGGTGATCGGCTGGAATGGATCGTGTGAATCGCCAATTTACGAGTTGATTCGCCAGAATCGAACTCCTGACCTAGGCCGTTGCACAACACACGGGCCAAGCATCTCTGCAAAGAATCCATGCTCTTCCCGTACAATGGCTATCTTGCAAACTCCTTAATCTCTGTCTCTGCCATCCACCAATAACCAAAACCACCATTCACGCCCACCCACAGAGACCACCTCAAGCCTCGATGCGTACTCCATTTGAACTTTTCCTGCAATGACAACCTCATATAGTCCATTCAATCATAACCGCAACTTCCTTGCACACCATCTTGCTTTAGTAGGCCCGGAAGATGGGTAAATAAATTGGCCTACGGGTTATACACGCAAGTGCACAGCGCTTCATCGGAGACGCGGCAAATACGGGTCGATCCACAGAGACGAGGGTGTGCTCTTATATGATCTAAGGCTTCTTATTTGAAGTTGAGAAAGGTGACAGGAAGTAACAAAATGGGAGTTTTTCTTGAATCTATTTTGAGATGTAATGATGTGAACTAAAATAAGGTAAAAGATACAAAGTAGACTACTAGGTGTCAATCCACCATATAACCTCGACTAAGTTGATTCAATTTTTGATAGTGTTCGTCCTTGTAATGGCAAGTCTGTCATTCATCCGGGGTTTCAATGGATAGCTTAATATCAAGTGAGGGCACTCTAATTTCAATTCCTAGTATTACTTGTCTTGTCATAGTACAACTAATCACAAATCTGCTTCATTTCTCGTGTGATTAAACTTATCCTAAGATGGATACTCTAATCCAATTAAAGTATTTTTCCCTAGTACTGAGCCGTCTTCTCGGGCACAACTAGTCTAAGAATCCATATTGTTCAATGAAATATGAATTGCACACATTTAACATAGAAATAGCGACTACAATGCATACGAGAAAATTGACATACATTGTGGAAAGTAATATGCAAAAAGTGTTTAGATTAAATGTATCCTAAGCATTAAAAGCACAATCAAGAACAATTACAAAATATAACAACTCTTAGCAACAACATTTTTAGGTTTCATCTCAACCCCAGCCACAGTGATTAAAACATCAAAGTAAAACTACAAGTTAACCCTAATTGGCGACCGGCTAGTCCGAGGCGTGGGTTCTATGAACTCGGTTCTTACATTTATACACAAACCCAAACCCTAGAAATTGATAAAACATAAATTAAAATGAGAAATAATCTCACCGCCCGACTCCTCCTCGAATCGCTTCTCCTCGTCACACCCAGTGCTGCGAGACGCCATGCATCGGTTGTTGGCTAACCCTAGTCTTGTTTATCTTTAACTTAGCTTCTAGGGTTATGAGAAGCTATTTTGAAGATAACCACGACTTGGGTGCGGTGGAAAAGGTGCTCCCAATGGAGTTGTTGGTAGCTATGGTGTCGGTGGGGGTGATGGTGACAGAAGAGGAGATGGTGGTGATGGTGGTGGAAGAGAGGGATGGAGTTTTTGCGGGCGGTGTGGAGAGAAAAGAGAAGATGAAGGAGAGAATGAAGCTAGGTCGATGGGTATAGGGTATGGGTGAATCATTGTTGAACGGGTGCGTGAGAGTCGATGGGAATGGCCTAGCGGCGTCGGATGGGCGGGAGATCTGAGCAGCTCGAGGTAGGTAAGCGGTTTTGGAGCGTCGGGTGAGCGGGGCGTCGAGAAATGGATGTGAGCGGAGGAGCGACCGTGTGATGCATTAGGTGAGATCTCAACGGCTCGGAATGAGCGGGTTCGGATCACGGGTCGTGGGTAGCTCTAGCCCATGTCTTCCTTATTGGGTTGCAACGATTCGCGCGGGGCTTTGTTATCTGCTCCCGAGAGATGCTTGACTCAATTCTTCGCTCTTTTGGCTCTCGGATTCTCAGAGCTTTTTATTTATTACCTAAAAACACAAAATTAATTAATACAAATATTTATTCTTAAAAACAAAGGAAAATACGGAATATGATAATATCTTATTTATAAGCACAAAAGATGAGTAAAATGCCAATAAAAAGGTGTATAAATATGCACTATTTGGCACTCATCAAATACCCCAAACCTGAATTTTACTTGTCCTCAAGTGAAATAAAATTAAGAAATCCTAACTATACCAATTATCATTTGGTCTCTCGAATGCATTTAGCGTATGCACTAAGCCTTTAAACCCCTAGGTGTCCCTAATGACGAGTTGTAGTCTCGTGAGGGTTTACAGAGGTGTACCCACAAAACCTTCTCCAACTTGAGTGTAAAAGAGTCTCAAGCCTCCAAGAAGCTATGAGGACATAGAGTTCACGCATGCTAGTAACGAGTTAGAACTATCGAAGCATTCTCATCCTTAAGTCTTTGAGCGAAGTAACCATACCATATGAAAGAACTTCGGATTCGATTGTGATCATAAGCCTCGACTCGCCCTCACCATTAGGTTTTATGATAATTGCACTCAAAAAGATCGCTTTTTAGTCTCTCATGTGTGCGAGCGGGAGTAAAGAGAGAATCCTGCACACGTTGTAGGTAAGAAGGATAACCTTCGAAATAAAATGCGGAGACTCCGCAAAAGTGTGGAC
Source organism: Papaver armeniacum (assembly GCA_023531295.1). Taxonomy (NCBI): domain Eukaryota; kingdom Viridiplantae; phylum Streptophyta; class Magnoliopsida; order Ranunculales; family Papaveraceae; genus Papaver; species Papaver armeniacum. The sequence goes on along the minus strand of JAJJWW010008315.1, from coordinate 146,843 downwards.
AAAAAGAATCTTTTATAATGATCTCTAAGAAGGGAAAATCAACCATTAGTAAGGGTGGGAGTACTCACTCACTTCTCACCCGATCGGCAATTAATATCACTCTCTCATAAGAAACCATAGAAACGTCTTCAATCTTCTTGTCTTCGGTCTTCAAATCTGTTGATGACGAACTTCCTAACTTTTTACAAAAACTTGAATAATAATTAATTAATTAATTTTTTTTTTTTTTTTTTTTTAAGTTACAATAAAAACGATAAAACTCAATTTTTTTCACAAACTTCATTAATTCTCATCCTATTTTATTTCTTTTCTTTTGTTGCATAAAAACCTTGGACTATCTCAACTTTTCTTCAAATATTCGCTAATGCTCCGCTTCTTGTGATGATGTGTTTCTATGGGTCTTGCTGATTGAGAGAGAGAGATGCTAACTGCAAATCGATATTTAGACGGAGTTTTCATCTTTAGACGTCACCCTCATGATTGACGGAATTAGCACTCAAGAGATCAAAAGTAGTGTCAAAGTGGTGCGAAGTTGGGTAGCTCACCATTCCTACCGGAATTGACGACGGTGACACACACTCTAAAAGCTTTTCTAGAAAGTCACAAAGAGTGAAGGTCGGACCTCGCTTGATGTAAAATGGGTAGTCTCCACTATGGTGATCACAATTCTACTACCAAATATCTAAACAACACCTAATTAGCCCTCCGGATGGTTAAATCCAATTTTAACGCTCACAATCAACTAAGAAACCCGATTGTGTTCTCCCGCACTTCCAAGTTACGTTATTTCGGTCGTAATCTCTATGTAAACATAGCTAAAAGCATGCTAGTGACTCTAAAATCTCTAAAAGTTGGAGGTTTTTATTTGCAAAAAGTTTTTTTTTTTTTTTTTGAATTTTTGAATTTTTGTTACAGGTAATAACAAAAATTCATGTAATAATTCAAACATGCAATACAGGGCTAAGTTACTCTACAAGTTAAGTTATTCTACAATGTAAAATGGATATGTACGAGAGATGATTGAAAAAGCAGATGAAGCGAGCCAATGAATCAGCAAGGCACGCGCCAAGTCCGACAACGGCGCCAAAAACTTGGTAGGCCCCAAGATGGGTAAATAAATTGGCCTCACGGGTTATACCGCAAGTGCACGGCGTCTATTGGAGACGCGGCAGAGTACGGAGTCGATCCACGAGACGAGGGTGTGCTCTTATATGATCTAAGGCTTCTTCAATCGAGATTCAAAGGTGACAGAGTAACAAAATGGGAGTTTTTGCCGAAACAACCGAGATGTAATGATGTGAACTAAACTAAGGTAAAAGATACAAAGTAGAGACCACTAGGGTGTCGAATCCACCATATAACCTCGGCTAAGTTGATTCAATTTTGATAGTGTTCTCGTCCTTGTAATGGCAAGTCTCGCCATTCATCCAGGGTTTCAATGGATAGCTTAATATCAACTCGAGGGCACTTAACTAATTCCTAGTATTAGCGTCTTGTCATAGTACGGCTAATCACAAATCTGTTTCATTTCTCGTGTGATTAAACTTATCCTAAGATGGATACTCTAATCACAATTAAAGTATTTTTCCCTAGTACTAGTCATCTTCTCGAAGGCACAACTAGTCTAAGAATCCATATTGTTCAATGAAGCATGAATTGCACACATTTAACATAGAAATAGCTGACTACAATGCATACGTAAAATTGACATACATTGTGAAAGTAATATGCAAAAAGTGTTTAGATTAAATGTATCCTAAGCATTAAAGCACAATCAAGAACAATTACAAAAATATGAACAACTCTCTTAGCAACAACATTTTTAGGTTTCATCTCAACCCTAGCCACGATGATTAAAACATCAAAGTAAAACTACAAGTTAACCTAATTGACTTGACCTTGGCTAGTCCAGGCGTGAGTTCTATGAACTCAGTTCTATGAACTCAGTTCTTCTATTTATACACAAACCCCAAACCCTAGAAATTGATAAAACATAAATTAAATGAGAAATAATCTCACCCACGCCTGCGACTCCTCGAATCGTCGTTCTCCTGTCAATTTGTGCTCCGAGACGCCATGCATCGGTTGTTGGCTAACCTAGTCTTGTTTATCTTTAACTTAGCTTCTAGGGTTATGAGAAGCTATTTTAAAGATAACCACGACTTGGAGTGCGGTGGAAAAAGGTGCTACCGATGGAGTTGTTGGTAGCTATGGTGTCGTGGGGGTGATGGTGACGAAAGAGGAGATGGTGGTGATCGTGGTGGAAGAGAGGGATGGGTTTTGCAGGCGGTGTGGAGAAGACAGAGAAGATGAAGGAGAGAATGAAGCTAGGTCGATGGGTATAGGGTATGGGGTGAATCCGTTGTTGAACGGTGCGGCAGAGTCGATGGGAATGGCCTAGCGAGCGTCGGATGGAGCCGATGGAGATCCGAACTAGCTCGGGTAGGTAAGCGGTTTTGGAGCGTCATCCGGTGTTGAGCGGGGCATCGAGAAATGGATGTGAGCGAAGGAGCGACCGTGTGACGCATTGGGTGAGATCTCAACTCTCGGAATGGCGGGTTCGGATCCGGTCGGTGGGTAGCTCTAGCCCATGTCTTCCTTATTGGGTTGCAACCGATTCGCCTCGCGGGCTTTGGCTATCTCGCTCCAGAGATGCTTGACTCCAATTCTTCGCTCTTTTGGCTCCTCGATTCTCCGAGCTTTATTTATTACCTAAAAACACAAAATTAATTAATACAAATATTTATTCTTAAAAACAAGGAAAATACGAATATGGGATAATATCGATTTATAAGCACAAAAGATGAGTAAAATGCCAATAAAAAGGTGTATAAATATGCACTATTTGGCACTCATCACTTCAAAAACCAACAACAAACACCACCACTAGAAATCCACCACACCGCCTCCACCGCAATGCCATTTCTTCCCTCTGCTATAGGATTTCAAATCGGCTTGAGTTCAAACAACAACACAAACATCTCCAAAGATCTCCATAACTCCTCGGCTCACCACATAAGCATCATTTCCATGTAATTTTATTCAACACCCAAAACAGATGAGAACCCATTTCTTCTCTACATTCTCAAAGACTACGCCCGCCACAACTTCTCGCTCGTACTTTAACTTCTCGACCTCGGGTTGCATACCTCCCACACTACAGACTTCGGCTCCTCTTCTTGCAACACAGCCTTCACTCAGTGATCTACCTGAGCCATTCTCCCTAACCTCCTGCTTCAAGGCCATTCCAGAAGCTCAGCTGCTAATTCAATCCATAAGATCAGCCCAGGCCACCTGCACAGACTTGAGCTCCATCACATTATCACATAATCCTTTGTTGTGCTATCACTCCACCGTACTCATTCAACCACAGCCATTGTGTGGCTCTAATCACCAACACTTTCGAGCCATTGCTTCATTACATGCCGCTCCATCTCGAACCCATTGCCATTTTGGCTCGAAACAACAACACCATTAGTAACATGCAAACCCCAAGTACATTCATTCTCGGATCACACAACAAAGACTACCAATTTGAGCTCATATGATATTGGGGTTTCAAGTAATACCCAATTCTACCCTCTTCATTAACCTCCTACTTCTTCATAAAATTCTTCCATCAAATCTCTCCCGAGCTCCTCTTTCTTCATCTCGATTAATCCCCGAGTCCGATCTCTTGATTCATCAAAGAAAGAACAATCGCTCTTCTCCTTCTCGCCTCTTCAATCAACAACTACCAACAAGACAAGAACCCCTCTTCGATTCATCAATCAAAACACCGATGAGATTTAGATCATTTACGTGATACCCATTCTTCAATTCAATCTCTTCTTTACATCGAAACTCTATCAATTCTTCTTCATCTTCCATCTCTCGATTCTCGAGAAACCCACATCTCGATTTGAACAACATCCATCCTTCTAATTCAACACCATCGTCATTCCCATTGTTCTTGATAACTTGACCACAAACCCATCTTTGGTTTTACCTATGAATTTCTCTTTAGATTTCTCGGACAAATAATAACAACAAATGTACAGTTTCTCTATCTCGATTCATATAACATCGAACCCTAATTTCTGGGTTTCTAGTTCATCTTTCTCGACTTCATTAGCAATGAAGAGCCATGGTCTGCTTGTTCTTTCGTTTTGATTTTCTTTCAAATGATTGAGAAATCTCGATTTAGGTTTAGGTTATTAATGGGTGGGATATTGGTACTCGGGCTGCCCTGATAAGGGGTAACCAAATTTCCAGCCCCTTAGCCTCTGCTGGTTTGTCTATAGTGCTCCTCCAAAAGACTTGTCCCTTAACATTAACCGGGCTCCATATAGTGTTCGCCCTATGAAATGACAATTTTGCCCTTTTGACTTAAATTGGGTGATTTCTTCTTCTTTTCCTCCGTGCGACTCCATAGTAGCTATAAAACTCAAAACAAGCGTAAAATACATAATTTACAAGAAAAATAGCAAAGAAAGCATAAACTACTAGATAGTAAATTAGGTGTATTCTACACCTATCAGTTACGTTAAAAATGGAGTTCCAATAAATATCTCGGCGTACGGGGAAGGTGTATATATACTCGGAGATTTTCCGAAGTCCGAAACTCGTAAATGAAGAAATTTAAAGAGAAGTATTGGAACCTCGGGAAGATATGTCTTTGATTCTAAAAGAGAGGGAGTTTACACGAACTTTCCTAAAATGTGGAGGAGAGAATGTTACGAGATTCGATGGGTTTACGGGGAGATAAACTCGGGTAACACTTGTGTCCGTCAAGTAAAAGGGAGTTTAGGGAGTTTTGGAGGAGGCAGAACCGCGTGAGAAGAAAAAAGAATGTATGAAATGCCGTAACTTCCGGTGGAAAGAAAAATAAGATAACCGGAGATATTCTTGAGATTTGATCGACCATGGGGTATATATATGGGTTTTTGGAGTCATAAGAGGGTAATCTGGAGTTAGGGGTACGCTCCATGGGAAGGAGGAAAGGTGCAGAGGGGAGTTGTAGCAAAAGGGCAGAAGAAGAAGAAGAGAAAGAGTTGCAGACGACACTAGAGAAGTGTCGTTCTCAAGAACCCTAAACCGAAGAACATTAAGGTATGCACCGACGCAGATTCAGCGAAATAGAAAACTATCGTTCTCTCCATGGTCTTATCCCTTTGTATGTTGAACTCGTAACGCAAATACATGTATGTGCATATTGGTGAGTTATATAATTTCTTCAATAAAACACCTTTTTGAGCCATGATTTACTATTTTGAGCGTTTTTTTACCATGAGGAGCTAAACCCCAACACCGGGATAACGGAGGAAGCCTTATTCACAATTATTTGGTAACTATATTTGATTCTTTATGACTTTTTGCACTTGATTCAATTGATTTATGATTTTCACTAATTAGTTGTGATTTTGTTTAATGGCGTATGCTTAGACGTAAGAGCTTTTGATGCACCATGCTTGTGATTTACAACTAATGTTTTAGAAATCTACTTTGGCAAGAAGAGTCAATAAAAGAGCTAGAATTGTTATGAGTCATTATATGAACCAATAGAATGTGATTAATGGTGGAATCAAGTCTCGGTCTCTCTCGATATTTGTGACAACCTTGTGAATATATTTTCTTCTGTTTTTAGCGTTTTCTTAAATCAAACCTTTACAAGTCCGAGTTGAACGGTTTTTACTACCACTTTACAAACAACTTAAAATCACATCACAAGCCACTAACTGATCTATTGAAGAAAAATGCTTTCTTATGGAATGATGAAGCTGATGCTTTGCATTTCAAGAACTCAAAGAAATATTGTGCAACACTCCGGTTCTTGCACTTCCCGACTTTTCAAAGCCATTCATTCTAGAAGTTGATGCTTGTGCAAGAGGAGTTGGGGTTGTACTCATGCAAGAGGCGACCCATAACTTACTTCAACAAGCCATTAGGACCTAAATCTCTTGGATTGTCCACCTATGAAAAGGAACTCTTGGCTATTGTCATGGCAGTAACCAAATGGAGGAGCTACTTGATGGGAACCATTTTTTATACACACCGACCCGAAACAGAGCATAGAGTATTTGATGGAGCAAAAGATGACCACTGTCTTTAATAAAGATGGCTCAAAAATGGCATGGAAAACAAGGCTATTGATGCCTTATCAAGACTACCCGGTGCTTCTTGCCACTCCACCCAAACCTCACAACCTACTTGATAACTGGATATCATCAAAATCTATAAGGATGACAAAATGATTCTGAGGATATCATACCAAAGCTTCTTATCTCCTCAACTTGAGTCACACACTATACTTATAATGGTGGGATACTAAGATACAAGGGTAGGCTTTATGTTGGGGCTGGAAATGGAATAAGGAATGCAATCATCACCTCCTTACACTCATCATCAATTGGTGGTCATTCTGGGATGCAATGCACTTACATGAGGGCCAAATCTTACTTCCATTGGCCAAGTATGAGAGATGAGATCATTGAGCTTGTTGCTTCTTGTGATACTTGTCAGAGGAATAAAGGAGATCAAACATATCCAGCTGGACTTCTACAACCTCTACCCATACCAGATCATGCATGGCAACACATCTCTATGTACTTCATAGAAGGGTTGCCAAAATCTGAGGTAAGGATGTCATATTGGTAGTTGTTGATAGACTCACCAAATATGGACACTTTATAGCCCTCTAAATCCCTACACAAAACCTCAATTGTAGCTCAACATTTCCTTAATAATGTGTTCAAGTTTCATGGCCTTCAACCTCCATCACATCCGAAAGAGACAAGGTTTTTCATTAGAAACTTCTCGGCGGGATCTCTTCCAAGCTATAGGTACCACCTTACACCTTAGCACTTACCACCCCTTAGACCGATGGATGACCGAGAGGGGTTAACAGCTGTCTTGAAAATTACTAGAGATGCATGACTGGTCATCAACCCAAAGCTTGGAGTAGATGGTTACCATTAGCAGAATGGTGGTACAATTCTAATTATCACACCAGCTTACACATGACACCATTTAAAGCCTTGTATGGGTATCAGCCTCCTCACCTGGCTTTCCTCTCGGGTTACCACTTGATTCTTGATGTAGAGAAGTATCTCAAGGAGAGAGTCGGATGCTCACCGCTAAAAGAATCATTGCATGAGATCACAAGAGAGAATGAAGTTCTTCGTATTCTAAGAGGACCGACGTATCATTTAAAGTAGAAGATCTTGTCTATCTCAAGCTACAACCATATAGGCAAACCTCAGTGGCATTGAGGAGGAATATGAAGTTATTCGCAAGGTATTATGGGCCTTTCCTAGTGGAGGAAAGAATTGGCTCTATAGCTTACAAATTGCAGCTACCTGCAGATTCTAAGATACACCCGGTTTTCCATGTTTCTTAGCTCAAAAGGAAGGTTGGAGCTACTGTTGTGCCTATTCCTCAGCTGTCATTAGTGGATCAGCAAGGTTTGATCAAGGTCGAGCCCCTAGCTTTATTAGGAGATCGAGAAGTCAATCGTGGAGGCCTTATGGTTCGCCAATTACTCATCCATTGGACCAACTCGATGCCAGAATATGCCACATGGGAGGATGAAACTAATATTTGTATTCATTTCCCTAAGTTCTATCCTTGAGGGCAAGGATGCTTACCAGAAGAGGGTATTGTCATATCACTGGGCTGCCTAGAATAATATTGCGGGTGTATTTATCAAATTATAATTGATCACCATTAATAATGATTAGCCGTATTAATTAGTAGGTAGATTAGTCGTTAAGTAAGTATTAGGTTTTACTTTTGATCGCACGACCATTGTAAGGGTTATCGTCATCCGACTACCCATTTTCTTTAGGGTTTGAGCTACTCACTATAAGTGTTGGATGTACGGAACTTGTAGTAAAAAATGAGAAAAATAGAGAAGAAGGTCTGCTCTCGATTTTGGAGGCAGATAATTGTTACTTTCAATTTAGGGTTCTTAGTATCATTTATCTTAAAACGACATAAACCAGCAGATAAACCGTGCAAAACATGCATGCTCTTTTCATTTAAGTAAGACTTGGATCCAGCATCCACCAAATTTTATTGTGACAACATTACAAGCTGACATGAACAATGTACTCATTTCCAACAGTTAATAAAATTTCCCATCTTAGTATCAAAAAAAAAGTGTAGGTACCAAATCGATGGGGAGGATGTAGTCGATCTTGATCATCATAGTCCATGTAGTCGTAGTCTTCGAACTATGAATCCAGTCCGACGAAGATGCAGGACTTTCCTCGGACATGTTCAACCCGTGTTGGTCCCTGCTCCGACTTGGAGGGAACCCGAAAACATCTAAGATAACAACTCCCAAGATGTAGAGGAAATATGCATGGGCCATTGCGTTGACACGTTCAGTCAACTTTATTTATTCATGAATCTTTGTATTTCCTGTATTGGTCCATAAAGCTCGCGATATGGAAGATTCTCTGCTTAACTGAACCCACTAGTATTTCCGACTTGGTCTTATCCTCATCCCAACCGAACACCTTCTTGGTGAACTCGTAAATCTTGTACGGTTCATACTCATTCATCTCCTTCTCCAGTCTTTTACCTCGCTATGCTTGACCAGCGATCAATTGCGAGATCATTTGAAATTATCGTCATTTCACAACTTAAGATGGAGAATATCCGTTTCCCCCAGAAATTTCTACGATGCAGTAAACTAGAAGTTTGTCATATCCAACAACCGAATTTTCGACCGCAACTAAGAACCCCGTAGCATCTATTATATCGAGTACTTCCTTTACTTCTCCTTTTATTGTCCATAAGGTCATCATACTCGCTGACGTTCCTGACTTAAGAGGACGCACGGCATCGGCGTGGTCCTGAAAAACAATACTGATACACAATAATCAAAACACTAAATGGATAATAAAAGTTCGAGATATAGCATAAGGTAGAGATAGTTACTATGATATGTCATACTAGAGCATCCCAACTCTCTTTTTACCACCATAAAAACTCTCATTTATCACCGGTAGCCTATAAACATGATCTTTAGGGACACGAGTAAACATATTCTACAGTCGAGCAAGAGGTCCCCTTTCTTCTTCAATGGTCCCTTTGTAGCTTTTCTTTTATCTTTGGTGGTCTCTTTGAAGCCTTCTTCGCTTGTGCTTGACCTTGTTATTGAATCTTGTTTGCCTCCTTCTTCAACAACTTCGTATCACCACTTTATTCTTTATTACTTTCTCTTTACTAGGTGTAGCTGTTTATGGGTGAAAACTAATCCTGATGAATTTGGTAATTTAGGGTGTGTGGATGAGGAATGAATCTAAACCCTAAACAAATGCACTTTGCGGTGAGTGCTTGTAGATTCTAAGTCAATCTGTGCAAGTCCGGCCTAAACCAAGAAATGGTCGTTCTGCACTTGTTTCGGTCACAAAGTGAAGGAGATGGGGTTGATCTTAGGGAGGGAAGCGAAGAAGGTGTTGAGATTGTGAAGGTATTGGCTATGAATGACTATAATGAGAAAGATGAGCAAAGCTTACGATTGATGCAAGCGTGCTCTGGGTGTTGGAATACGTTTTGTATTAACACTTGTTTTCTGTCTCGTCTCGACTTTGTTTTTGAAATAGGGGCGGAGAACCTATTTATACAAGTCATTGAGCCTTATTCACGTCTCTCGTGGGAAGTGGAGGAAGTGGAGTGGTGGAGTTATGCGTCGGTTCCACACGACCAGTCTTGCCCACTTCTCCTGTTCACCTCTAACCGTCCATGACTTCCTAACACGTTCTTGTGATGGCGCGTTGCACGCTGCACGCTGTAAACCGCCGCACCAATACCCCAAAGATGTATCCCCGCCTTGTGACATGATTGATGTTCTGGAACGTGTGGATCGTTGATCCACGATAGGTAGCATGTAATGCTAATTTGAATAATCAAGTTATTCAGAAGTTGATACTTGTGAAGTATCGTGTGTATTTTATGCAGTGCGCATCTTGGTGTGGTAAAGTGATGGGTAATGACGCCTCACCGACCAACTAACTCCCCGACTGTGGTTGTATAACCAAGTCGGGTGAAGTTGGACGGATGAGATGATCTTTGAGACACTCATCCGCGACCGTTAATGAAATTAGGTTTTGAAGAGGCGCGTAGGCATCACTCTTCAGCTTGGTCGAAACCAAGCATGGGATACAACTTTAGCCAGGCCGACCATACATGCGTGTAGACGGCATGATGGTGTAGGCGCCTATACCCATTAACTCACGAAAGTATGATCTGGGTCACTCAATTCATCCAGTGAAGTTGAGTGGTCGAGATCGATTTGACAGGAAACCAAAGGCCGCAAGAGCCGCACATCACGCCCACTTCAGGCACACGTTCCAAGACGACCAATCTTGGCTCTGCCTTGGCCGATTGGCTTTGTGTGAAGGTGGTAGGCTGGTGTTTATGCCTATACCGAATATCCCATAAAAACGTGATCCGAGCCATCCAAATCGTCCTAGAGTTAAGCGGCCGAGACTGGCCTTGGGTTTTGGGAGGTGTGACCACGCTAATTTGGGCGTGCGTTTTGAATTAGCCGCATGATATGCCTTGGCCGACGGTGAGGGAATAGATGGGTCCACGGTGATCATGCTTCGGTATGACCGGACCGCTTAATCTAATCTTGGACCCTCCATTCGCGCCGGAGAAGATGGACGCCGTGATGCTCAAAACCCTAATTATGGGTTTCAAAGCCGTAAATCACCCCTTGTTTGGGCGCACGAATTTGTTACGACCAAGCATGGTTGGTCTTGACCGCTTGGTCAAGTGTGTAGGCGCCCTCGGTGATTGTGTTGACATGCTCGGGGCCCTTTGAGTTTACATCTACACCCTCCATCTATACCTGCGAAGATGGATGGTTGAGACTGCTTTTGCGACACATGTAATATGCCGCAAACCCTAATTTAGGGTTTTCCGTCCATACCGCTTGGTATGAACGTTTTTTGGCAAGCTAGGCCAATGGCCGACCATGCGGGTCGGCGGTGGGTATTCCATACCGCTTGGGGGTGATGGAATGGATCTGGGACATCCAATCATGCTTGTGGAGTTGGATGATCATGATCATATCCGACCGATACGGTCGGTCACGGATGCTCAATCGGGCTAGTATAACACACCGAGAGGGGCTCAATCGGGCTAGTATAACACACCGAGAGTCACCATGACGGTATTTCGTACATGGTTTCATTATAATGCTTGGAGGTTCGTGTCGCTCAGAAGAGTAACACTCGGTCATGCCGCACCGATAATGAGTACAGAAATACAAGGCTGATTGCGCATTAATTAATAATGCTAGAGATTTACAGGGGTATATGGGATTGTTGCTACATGCTCCATCCCGGATGAATTTCATGTATTCACGAATGGGATTGTTGCCACATGCTCCATTCTTGGTGAATTAAGTGAGGGAGTATCCAACACTTATTAATGGCTTTATCTTTTACAAGATGTCACGCATAATTTTTCCCCGGGTTTTACAATTTTAACCTTAAACGAAAATCCACCATCAACAATAAGTCCCCCGCCTAGCACATAATGGTTACACTATTGTGGGGTAGGCATGAGATGGTGACATACATATGTGAGAAAGACAGATAAAGGAAGTTTACCCTAAGAGTATTGACCGACCGCTAGTTGTCCATGCCGTTGCGCTTGTATGGAATCCTTTGGTGAGGCCGGTTTCCTTCTTTGGGTATTTGAATCAAAAGCGGAAACCAAATAAAAGAGGAATCCTTGTTCTATTGGGATTCTTCTTATTTTTGTCTATAAAAGAGGCCAAACTCCCTTTTCTTTTTCTCACGAATTTTTTTTTTGTCTGAGCAGCTCCCGTCCGTGATCGCCGCTCCTCGGCGACGCTCGTTGCCGTTGCATGGAGTTGCTACCGTGCGCGCCGTCCGTCCATCCGAGGTTTTTTTTTTTTTTTTTTTTTTTTTTTTTTCGAAGGTAAAACCCTAGTTTGCTAGGTAAACACCTTTTGTAAGACATGTATAGTTGATATGCCAATATTTTCTAGAATTGCTTAGTAAAACAACCCGTGAATCCATGATCATTTTGCTTTGGCTCCTTTCCACCATTGCGTGCTAAACCTAGTTTTTTGGTTGTATCTTGAAAAGAAGAAAACTTGGATTGAATCTCGTAGACACGATCTCCATGAATAAGAAAAATCGTGTTATGATACATGTGAATGAATGCGGCCCGCCGTGTATGCTTGATTGAACGTGGGTCTCACCCACATATGCTTGACTTAAAGTCGACTTTGTATTAGTCTTGTGTCCGGGCTGAGACTTGAGTAATACCGAGATTAAAATTTATACCGGACTTGAAATCAACACTAGACTGAAGCTTGTACCGGACTTGAAACCAATACCAGACTGAAACTTGTACCGGACTTGAAACCAATACCAGACTGAAACTTGTACCGGACTTGAAACCAATACCAGACTGAAACTTGTACCGGACTTGAAACCAATACCAGACTGAAATTTGAATAATACTGGTATTTGGGCTTAATCCCAGCTCTTGTGCATTTCAACGTGTCTTGTCGTGCGTGACTACACGCTTCATGCGTTTTTCATACAAGTTCTAACTCCTGTCTTTTATTTCATTGTGGAATGAAGAAAAGAATTCATGTTGAGATGTCTTCCGGAGATAATGCTGGTGCCAAGCCAGGAAGTGTTGGTGGCTTCAAAGATATGCCGAACATTGATGATGAGTTGTTCACCTCGCCTTTTCCAAACATTAGAAGATATCCTTCCCATAAGATAGTCCTCGCTTCCGATTCGTAAAATATGGATGCTGATCCATTTTCTTCTTCAAAGAGACTTGTGATGAGATTTTGTCTCCTGAGAAACGAATATCCTCCTTCCCCTATTGACTTCAAGATTTTCCATACTCCACCGGGTTCTTATGAAGGATGGATGAGACGATGTTGAGTAAGAAGGACATTAAAGATAATTTGACCAAAGCGCAAATCCTCAATGCGGTCATGGCATCTCGCGCTCTTGAAATTAAGAAAGACGGCAAGGGTTTGATTACCTTCATTTCTCGGTGGCGCATTTCTACTCATACAGCCATATATAGATGGGGAGAGATGACTATTACTCTGGAGAGTGTAGCTGCATTAATGAACCCGCCTCGTCTTTCGAAGTCTTTCTTACGATCTCTCCGATACGGAGCAACGTAACTATGATGTTATACTTCAAAAGGTGGCGGGATTCGACGGTATGGATAAGGAGGAGAAAAAGATACGAGATGCTTTTACACTGGTGGGTGTCTGAGTGGTCTCCTACCAGCACCCAGAGCGGATCAAGAGTTGGAAAATGAGCTCAGCGTGATTGCGTTCCTGTCTTTATGGCTATCCATAGATATATTCGACGACGGTTCTGGAAAGAAGACCATTAGAGGTGACCTCGTTAAGATCGCTATAAAACTGGCAAAAGGTAAAGTTCTTCCCCTGGGTGCCTTGTTCCTTGGATCGCTGTACTCTCATCTGGACGCCTTAGCAATGGACATGCATGTTTCTAACGGGTACAAGAAGGTGGAATCGCACGTTCACTTCGCTTTTCTTTGGGCATTCTTATGGGAACACTTCAAAAGCTATGCTCCTACTCCTGCAAATTTTCTCAGCAACTTGTATGGTGGCTCGAGAATACTCCGCTGGAATAGAAGGCGTCCCAGAACAGGCACAAAACTCGTGGACATATTTGACAATGTGTCTTCTGTTGATTTCCGTCCATGGGGGCCGGTCCACCCTTCCATTGTTCAGCCAAAGACTTTTGCTATTGCTTCTGATGGCCCTGATGCTGTGTTGCGTACCGATGTTAAGACTATGAGATTTGGGGAAATTGTTTACCTGCACAGCTGCATCCCAGGATATGTCCCGTCCTTATTCAATAAAAGAATTTACTGTGACTCCGTACAATATTGACAGGGCGGCTCGTCAAATGGGATTTGATCATGGTGTCCCATTTATCCGTCTACCAGGGGTTCCGAAAGAATTCCTCCCGGATATTCTTAACGCTGACGCGTTTTCAGAACGGGTGAGCCTTCCTTTCTGGCCTATCCGGAGAAACCCAGTGGTAACCGATAAGTACAAGGAATTTTGGAGGAGGCAATTGTTGATTTTCCAGAGTTCTCGGAGAGTGTTGTGACAGTTCTCGTGGTGAGCCATCTTCCGACGTCTTGAAGGAGCATTTCCGGTTGGCCGCTTCACCAAACGGACCGAGCCGAGGATTGCAGAGAGAGATCTAAGAGGCAGGCACGTGGTCCGGTGATCCTTAACTCCTCCAATATGCAGGTATTTAAATCTCTTTCCGTTGGTTCCTTCATTTCTCCAGAGTAAATTATTCTAAGAGTGATCCTTGCTTGGAATCGGGAATTCCCAAGAGAATGTCTTCACAAGGTTGGCGCGTATTCGAATGAAAAGGTCGGTAATGTTGGCCTTCATGTTGAGAAGTCTCGCGTACCGATCTTCATGCTAAGAAGTCTGGAGAAACTGATCTTCATGCTGAGAAGTCTGGAGAAACTGATCTTCATACTGAGAAGTCTGGAGAAACCGCTCCTTTTTCCGACCATGACAGAGATGATGCAAGCTCGGTTGGACAAGCCGCCTCCCTGAGTGATCTTGTTGACGGGGTCGTGATGGAAATTAGCACCCAGAGCGTGAAGTAGATGTCGGAAGGAATATAAGAGAGGCAACATCCGTTATAGTTGAAGTTGCTCCCCTTGAAGAACGTTCGAGCGTGTTTCGGCCAATAAAGTCTGTCGTGGTGACTCCTTCGAAAGGTCTCCCAGAATCGACAAGGTTCCCGTGATCGTGAAGTATTGGTAGCACACTGGAGTTTTGTTTGATCCTCCATTCATTGTTCCTTATCCAGGTCATGTGTTGGTTGGAGGATTCAGCGTGCCGGTTCGGTTCAAGGAGTTGTACACGGCAATATGGGAGAAACACGGTCACATTTCTACCACTACGAAGCTCAAAAGTCGTCTTGCATTGGTCAACCGCGTTCAGGAGGCTTTATTTTCTATCCATGGGATGAGCGTCGCGACTGGTCGAACAGTTTCTGAGGAGATGATTGAAGACCGGAAGTGCCATCGAGATGTGTTTGTGCAAGATGTAACTTCAATGCTCCTTGGTTCCTCAAAAGGTTCTCCGAGATTCAGGAGCTCCTGAAATTACAAGGTGAAGCCCCTTCTGCAGAATGTGTCACTCGCCAGGAAGAATAGGTTGAAAATTTGTCTGAGGAGTTGAAGCTGAAGCAAGCTGTACTTCAAAGGATGAAAGTCGCTCTTGCCCAGAAGGACGAGTTGCTTCTGAAGGACTTTCCTTGAAGGATTCGTGCCATATACTTGTCCTTCTTTTAGATGTTTTTCTTTTTGAGTGATAGTGAGGATTTTCTTTCGTAATCTGACTTCCGGTTTTGAATTAATAGGTAATTGAATTTGGTCTATTGAGATAGTTTTGTGAATAACTTTTTCGGAAAGAGGTTATTTTAAATGGAATTTGCATCTTGGTCATGAATGATTGCACATGTCATATGAAATTGCAAATGTCGTGTAAAAGGGAGGTATGAAGGGAAGCAAACATGCGTTTGATCACTGAGTCTCTTTCTCCACGTGGGGATGCTAAGTCCCCAGTGAATTCCAAAACTATATTTCTTGTAAAATTGCTGAATAGAACTTACTTGTCTTTGAAGCCTCATTTGTATCAAACCGAAGTAGCCTCTCCAAGGAAGTCGTCCGCATTAATTTTTTAGAGAATGAGAGCTATCCCTCTGAACCAAGTTTCTCCTGAACAATGCGCTTCAAAGCGTCGCACTCACAGGTAGGGTGGTGAAGGAACCGGTGGAAATGACAAGACCTCGGGTCCATTATTTCTTGATCGGTTGGTGGACGCCATACAGAGGTAGTTCCACCTCTCTATTTCGTACCCACATCTCCAAAGAACTCCAAAATCTTTTCCATCGGGAACGGAAAGCGTAGGTACTTCGAGTCCATCTTTTCCTGCGTTAGTGGACGTTGTGATATCTCTACGTGGCTTTGATGTGGAGCACGTTCTGGAGATGAAGTTGGAAGATTTGCGGGTGCCATCATATCCGCAGATCGCTTGCCTGGGTAAAGGGATGTGGAAGGTGTCGCAATATCACTGCTGAGTGATCGAATTGAACACTCCCATCCTTCGTATTCACGTATTTCCTGATCGATCTCTCCTTATGTAGGATCCAATATCGCAACAACAACACACTTGCGGAATCTTCCTTAACAACGTCGCGAAGCCGTCGCAAAGTGATTTCAGAAATGACATAACAAATGAAGATAACGTAAACATGAAGAAAGTGCGAGGATCTTGCGAGAATTAGAGTGTCACGAGATTTAACATTTATACTCTTGCGAGGATGTCGCAAGGTAAATCCGAAATTAAGGGAAATATTAGTTGTACATGAGCTGTCATCCACTATGTAAATACTATATAAAGAGGAGAGCAGGAGAGAGAAAGGGGGATAGACATTTTTAGGAGAGAGGTATTATTTTAGGAGAGAGAAATTATTTTAGGGAGAGATATTTTTAGAGAGAGATTTATTTTCTTTATCATCTTCTCCCCCTAAAATTAGATCTAGAGCTCTACAAAATATCCATTAATGGAGATTGTAAATCTAATTCTTATGTAACCTCAAAAATCATAGTGAAGAACCATGGATGTAGATCACATTGATCGAACCATGTAAAAAATCCTTGTGTCCATTTTATAATTTTAGCATTTTTATCTTCATTTTCATATCAAATAAGTTTAGATCTAGAAATTATTATCAAGATATAGTGAGGGGTGTAGTGTAGGATTTCCTGCAACTACATATGCGCTAGAAACAGGGACCTAATCTTGTTGGTTCAAGAAATTTAGAAAAATCGGCTACTATTGGTGATGAATTCAATTGGATCTATAAGTTTTAAGGGAAAAAAGAGAAGGAAAAGCACCAGACAAAGGAAAGAACGATGTAGACAAGGAAAAGGAACTGCTAATTGTTAGATTGAAGAATATTCAAAGAGATTAGTTATTGTGGGAGATGGATTTCAATGGATCTAAAGGCTTCCAGATCAAATATGGAAACTACACCAAAGGCTCGTGACCATACAGGAAACAAAGAGAAGGAGATGTGTCGATAGGCAGATTCACACAAGAGAACGGACGAGTATCACAGACAAATTCACACAAGAGAACTAAACTCAATTGGTAGGGTCAATAAAACGAACAGGTGGAGAAATCGGTAGGGGAAGATGTTTTGTAGGAGCAGGAAATATCATTATAGCCCAAAGTGGACTCTACTTGGCAGCGAGGAGAAGAACATGAAGGCATTAGTTAGGAAGATTTAATTTGAGAGATGCAAACTCATCACTCCCATCGGGTCAGCAAAGACAAAATTATCAAAGAGTAAAGAACGGCAGGGGCCAAAACTTCATCAATAATTTTGGCAAGAGCAAATACTTGAAGGCAATCACTTCACCAGGATGAGTTTAAGCAAAGACATACCACATATTAAATTCAGCGTAGAAGAGAAACCAGCGAAGAAGAAAATTCAAAGTTTATCTCGCCAGGGCATCACTGAGACGAATCCGTGATACACGAAGTATCACCTTCAGCGAACATTTAATGAAAGGCAAAATACTCACCACGAACAGCCAAAGACGGGAGTAAGGATTGAAACTTAACTGACCTTGAGAGATTAAACTTGTAAGTGAAGAGAACATCATCAATCAGTCGAGGGGAGATAGTAAATTGCAAATTAGCAATCTATGGGGGAGATAGATAAGACAGTGGCGAAGAAGGACAAAAACAAAGCAACGTCAGATATATCATGCATCAACAGGCGATGAACCCACAACGTAACCAATGATAATTCTTGACGAATGTGTACAGCTAATCCTAGGCGATGTCTTCGTCAACGCACACAGAAGCCAACGCAGTTTGTATCACCATCTTCAACTCGCAAGGAGCTATGAAACTTAGTTTGTACTTTATCGCAAAGAACAACGGTTACTAAGAACTCGGACTATAACCGTAGGAGATAAATAAGTTCGCCAAAGAGAGCCAGTCGAAGGGCAGATGACGCCAAACTGCAAGGAAAATGACAACGAAAAGGTCACTTCGTGAACTAAAAGCATCGAGAGAGCATGATCAAGAAGAATAAAGTGATGAAGCTAGTCAACTGTACGAGATGATACAACTTCGTCAACCATTTCTGGCGAAAACAAATCCTTATCTTGTCAACAAATTCATGAGAGAAACAATTAAAATGATGTATTCAGTTGCGAAGAGGAGGGTAAGAAAGAGGATTTGAAATTTAGGAAAAGCTTCAGCAACCAAATTTAGAAGGAGATGTATGATGAAGATGGAAGCCAATCAGTTTCATAGGAGACTATCACTCGTGAAGAATACATCTAGCGAAAACAATGGGATTACTTCAATCATCAATTAACAGTAAAGGAAAAGAAAGAAGAAGTCGCTTTACTGTGTGAATTAAAAGAACAAGAGAATCTTGCAGATAATAATATATTTCATCTGCGAAGCTTACCAAATGAACACAAACAGGAACTCGCACAAATGGTTTATAGCGATTCGAACAAGTTGGAGGTTTAGAGATCGATTCCCATCTTCCCCCTCATATTTTTTCACAAATGATTTCTTGCAGTACTATTGCCAGGAAGAAGATTAGAATAAATCGCGAACATATGGTTTTCTTTCACAAACAGCAGCCAACACAATTGGTCACTGGCGAAGAGTATAAACATAAGGTCGCGGGTTCGAGTCTTCCCCTTCGCATAGAATTTTTGTCATCTTTTTCCTTGGGTATCAAAGGGTGAATGTAAGTCATGTATTAGCATTCTGCGATCCTTTCGCACAAGAGGGATAGCACAATTGGTCACGAGCGAACATGAGGAGCTTAAGGTCGCGGGTTCGAATCTTCTTCCTCGCAAAGAATTCTTTGCTTCGCAAAGAGGGGAAAAAATGGATAATTTTGCAAGGTTGTTTCATTCTTTCGCAAACAAGAGGCAGCACAGTTGGTCACCTGCGAAGTTAATGAGTTCATGGTCGCAAGTTCAAATCTCAACGAACGTGTATTTTTCGCATGGATTTTTCGAAAGTGTATTTCGCAAGAAGAAAGTAAGTGATTATTTCGCAGAAACACCTCGCAGAGGCAGGATTAGCACAGTTGGTCAGGAGGCATGAATGCAAGCACTAGGTCGCAGGATCAATTCTTGCTTCTCGCACATTTATTTTATGCGAGATTTCGCACAGACTTTTCCTATTTCGCAAAGAAGAAAGTTGATGATTATCTCGCAAATTAATTTCGCAAGAAAGGGTTAGAACAGTTGGTATCTTTGCGAGAATATGCAAGAGGCGGATCAAGGGTTCAAATCTTATTTCTCACACTTCTTTTTCTCAAGAGATAATTATATTTTGTGCGACCTTTATACATTTCAAGGATGCTAGCTTCAAGCAAATCATATACTTCGAAGAGACAACAACAACAACAAAATCACAAAAGCTAAGTACCACTTTCCTTGAACATTTTACTTCTACAAAAAGTAAAAGATTTTTGATTTGATTTACAAAACGCGATACGATCGCAAGATTACAAATATTACTAAGATCTCAAGATTATAAAGACTTCAAAATTACAAAGATTTTTAGATTTCAAAATTACAAAAACCCAAAAAATTCAATTTATATGTTTTTCTAGAATATTTTCTTTATCGATTAAAAGATTTTTGATTTGAATCAAAAACGATTTCGAAATTATAAAGATTTCAGAACTAAAAGATTTCAAGACTATAATGTATTAGAATTTCTCTTGAATATTTACTTTGCTTCAAATTATGATATTATGAGAATGAATGAAAGAAGTGACGAAATGAAGGAATGAATGAAAGGATGAATAGAAGAATGAAGACATGCGATAATTTCGCAAAAATAATGGAAATGCGATAACTTCGCAAAGATAATGAGACGAGAAAATCAAAAATGAATGATTGAATGAATTGACAAAAATGATTGAGTGAGTGAATGGGACGAACCTTTATGGCGTACACCCTAGTTCGCGAATGATATTTCGTAAGAGGCAAATGTAAGACCTAAAGTGCGTCATATAAGGGGGTATCTCTTAACATGGCTCGGTGAAAAGGTTACACCGCTCCCGGAACCCGAGTCATGGAGATTTGGGGCCCATGAAAGCCTATCCTGGGAGAGATACCTTGGATTTCCAACTATATATATAAGGTTATACCACTGTTGGGCCCGAGGGTCTCTTCCAAGGAGTCAGCGTATGACCAAGGCGCCGAGGTACACGGTTGAGTCAAGAGTGCGGGGAGCATGGAACTTCCTTACCACTCTTGACAAGTCTTGGCACATGCTGCACCCTAACGAAGAAAACTCCACTTAGGGTGCGGTCTCGTAACCATAAGCCCTATAGGTATAAGGGATAAGAGGCTGCGAAAACAACCGATTCTTTGTTAAGACCGGATGGGAGGAGCTAGTCTTGTATGGCCGATGTACGCATCCTTGAAGGGGCAACCGGGGAGATGATAAGGGCGACACCCTCCATTAGGGAGAGTAAGTGTCAAAAGACGCAAATGTCACGAGGCTTTATTTTCGCAAGGAAATTTAGGCTTGTCATATTTGTGGATTCAAAGGCAATAATACAAAAGACAAAGATAAGAATCAATGGGTCTTTACATGAAAGTGTAAAGACGTCCCGCGATCATAAGACTTGTCATGGGACTTTATGTTCGCGAATATTTAGGCCATCATATTGTCGCAATAA
Source organism: Papaver armeniacum (assembly GCA_023531295.1). Lineage (NCBI taxonomy): Eukaryota > Viridiplantae > Streptophyta > Magnoliopsida > Ranunculales > Papaveraceae > Papaver > Papaver armeniacum. The sequence continues at coordinate 126,027 of JAJJWW010008315.1, read as the reverse complement.
TGAGGCATAATAAGACCTTTAAAGAAATGATAAGACCACACAAGAAATATGATAAGGCAAGACCAATGGGTCATTACATGAAAATGTAAAGACGTCCTGCGATCTTGTCGCAATGACAAAAGAAACATCTCGGGATTATGCTTAATCTTCCATTTGCATACAAATAACGAGGGGCAAGTATGGAAATGAAACGAGGCAAAAAAAATAACATACATTTAATATTATGATCATATTATTATGCGATACTAATAGTGCGAGAAAAGAAAGATGAAGCACAAGTAAGAATTTGCGTGGAACAATAAATACGCAAAGATGAATGCATATACTAGAGACAAAATCGGAGAAATGAAGAATGGACCTACATCAATTTTAAAGCCTAAAATGAGCTAAGTAACACAAACATTAGCTATAAAATGTAAAAGCATTCTCATCATACAAGCATCATACTCGCATCATGAAAGCATCGCATAAGCGTTTCATGGCATAAACATCACATACACATTTCATAACATAATCATTAAATAAGCATTATATTCCAAGTATTTTATACAAATATTCAAAACTTCGAGAGGATATTCAAGTATGGAAATTAAGAATTTCACAGAATGCAATTATTTCACAAGATAAGATAAGCAACTTGAAGAGATTATACTATCGCATGAGCACAAAAGCATGAGACGGAGGAAAAATAAGAATGCAAAAAAATTTGCTCAATCAACACTTTCTCAAGGATTCTACCCTCATAGATAAAGAATAGAGGCAACTATGGATAACCAAGAAAACATTTTATGTTCTTTATCTTCTCGGCAAGAATCATTTCCAAAGTGGATGTTCACTAGTGAATAGCAAGAATCCTCACCAAAAATGGAGTAATAATTTCGCATGAATAGAGGCAATACTTACTACTCTTATTCAAGGATAAATACTTCTTATATTTCGAGGATCAATACTTCTTATACTTCATACTTCTAATTTCGCATGATTAGTTCGCAATACTTCTTATTCGCAATCAAGGACGGATACTTCTTATACTTCTTCAAAGATACTTCATACTTCGCATACTTCAAGAGATGATACTTCTTATTTTCTTCGCAAAGCTTCGGAACTTTGCAAAAGAATAGAGGCAAGTATGTACTTTTCAAGTCCAGTATTCTTTCGCTCTTTCCTTCATCAACAAAGATCAAAGACTACTACAACAACAGATTTTTTCTTAAAGATCGCTCTTCAAGCAATATTCAAGAAAAAAGAGGCAAGATGTAGGATCCAAATATCGCAACAACAACACACTTGCGGAATCTTCA